>ML133390.1:158729-276834 GCA_003864495.1 Nemopilema nomurai
AACCTTATTTGAAGAATAATTTGTAACGTCTTGCCTTGCTCACAATTCTCATATTCTTTATGTTCGGGCTGGAAACCATGGCGGCGATCCTCCTGAATCACCTTTTTATTTCTTTTATCCCAATCCAGCCGATAACATTTCCGACACCTTTCTAATTGTAAACATTTACCCAGCTCTCTTATGTTCTTCCGGAAACGGCTGTTTGATTGCTAAGCGTCAGTTCAGGAAAATAAAGGGAGAGATTTGTGTTATCGGTAAATGCTGACTTGCGTATCAAGGTCATGTGCATGAATGAATGTTTTGCTTAATAGCATGGTTGAATGTTGTGAAAATTTCCTGATTTACCCAAGGAATGAGGCTGAACCCTTTTGGGAAATCAAAATGCGTCCTACCTCTACCCTTGTATAAGAATACAAAATATTCGAGCGAATCATCCTTGACCGAGTTGTGTTCTTTCACTTACTTTCAACATTCGGTGCTACTCAAGAAAAAAAGGAGTGCCACATGGATCAGTACTGGAGCCTCTCTTCTACAACATCTTCAACGGTGATATTTTTTATCAGTTGAATGAAGTACGTAATTACCCATACGACAAAATATGATGTGCTGGTAAGATGAACCTGGAGTCACTGATGTCAGAACTTTGAAAACAATGCCCTTATCAATACCCAGCATTACCAACAACAATCGCAAGTACCCTTAAAAGTGAAGACAAGAGCTTCTCTTTAGTGTTTGGAGCAAAAACGGTGAATCAGTTCCATAATCCGCCTTTTAAGCGCTGTCCAATGATGTTTCATCTTGGTATCACCATTGTATCACAAACAAACGAATATATTGTTTGCGAGATTTCACTGTGATCTAAAGACGGAGACACGAAGTCAGCTTTCACTGAACCTGAATTCAATATCAGTCCAGCAGAGGAACTGCAGTTGTTTACGAAAGAGATGTGCAAAATCAGAAGCAGTTTCAGTCCATGCCTCTTGTTTAGAGGACGAGCATATCGTACCAGTGTTTAGGACAATCACAACTGCTTAGAGGCCATTTTGGAAAAAATTGGAAATATGTTATGGCGATTACTACCGAGTTAAGTCGCTGACTAGTCTAGAAACGTTCAAAGGTCGCATTTAAGCTGAAGAAATACAACTGCAGGCTTCGTAAGAACTTTATTGCGAACATTAGCCACGTTTTGTTAGTGTTGTCTATTTTTAGATTTTGAGATTATGTTAATCTTTGATTTTTAAAGTCATTTCAACCATGTCCTTGTGAAAAACTGGCCTTTATAAAGGATATCCAATATGAAGTTGTGATTGCTGTGCTTTTTTGTCTAAGGTGGATGACGAGTTGGAAATCAAAGCATATTACGCTGGTCATGTGCTGGGGGCCTCGATGTTTCAAGTCAAAGTCGGCCAACAATCCTTTGTTTACACGGTTAGCTCGTTTCGCTTTCATCCGAGTTGCGTCTCGTCATTTGAGGTGGTTGAATAATCGGTCGATTCAATTTCCCTTTTTTTTCATAGAGGCTTACGTCTTTGTTGTAAGTGATGCACGCAGCTTTTACCGACTGGATAAATCGAATCTGGATTACGAATGTCTGTTTCTATTTGGCTTTCATGCTTTCTCAGATGGAGATACCTCAGCTTGGTGGCCTGGGCTCTAGATTCATGATCGTTATTGGGCCATTCGTTTCTGTCGAGGATGACCATTTCATGTATTGCATGAAGCTCTTTCTAAAGTCGGATGCTATATATCCCTTTGGCGCTTATGCTAGCACTCATATTGAAAACGTGTGTTTTTGCAGGGAGATTACAATATGACGCCAGACAGACATTTAGGGTAAGTGTTTTCGTACTTTCATTTATGTTTTGTTCTTACCAAATTGGCAGTAAAAGGTTTTTCTCTTGCCTTGTGACTGTTTTCGCTTTTTGGATTTTTCCACCTCTTTATAACTTTTAGTCGTTTGAAGGTAGCATACATACACTTCAGTTCGATGTATGTGGGTCTTTTCACACTATGGCCTGTATTTGTTTTTCATTTCATTTTTAACGTTCTTGAATGTTAACTTTATTCTATCGATCTGTTTCGAAGTATTTTTCTGTTGTCCAAAGAAGTCAAAAAGAGCAGTTACTCACAATAGGCGTTGGGACGTGTACATAGTTGCTCTTTTCTCGGTGCTGCCGTTTGATCCTGAAAGAGGCTGCTAGACCAAAGCCAATGTTATCAACATGCTTCTGCGACCTTCTAAACAATAAAAGCAAGGACCGTCGCCCATCAAGCTCTTATGGGCTCTCTGCGGCCGTAAGAACATGTTATCATTATTAACTGTTTTCTTAATTAGCGCCGCCTGGATTGACAAATGCCGGCCGGATTTGCTCATAACCGAGTCCACGTACGCGACTACTATCAGAGATTCGAAAAGGTATCGACCCATTTTATTAGTTACAACAAATGCAAAGTTTGTTCGCCTTTTTTCAATGAGCGGCTGATCGATTAAATTTTGCTTGTTGATTGCTTTCTATCAAGCGAATTCCCTAGCCTGGTTGAAGTAACTGAGAGGTTAAATTTACCCGGAAGTAGCAAGGTTCACTTTGAGTATCAAATTGAGTTCGCGCTCCTACAGACACTACTTAGGCCAAATTTGCAGTTGCCAACCTATATACCAGATTTGTTTATTCTGTAAATAATAGAAAACTTTATTCAACAACTATAGCTAAAGCGATTTTTCATTTCACTATCTACGAAAATCCGTTCGTCGTTCTTTTCCAAAGATGGGGAAGCTAAACATAGGGGCCGCTGCCTTATTTGAAGTTTTTAATTCTCAGGTGTCGTGAAATGGACTTTCTGAAAAAGGTCCATGAAACAGTGGAGAAAGGAGGGAAGGTTTGTTTTCGCATTGGGTGCTTTCTAAATCCCTGCAAGATTTTTTTGTGTATCAGAATATTCAAGGGCGCTAACTTTTGTAACTGAATCGGCTCCAGACATAGAAGCGGTGTTCCAATAGCCGGACCCATAGATACGATAAACGCATTTCTTCAAGCCTAAGCTTGTTTTACGAGTCTCCTTTTGATGTTTCTTTTAACGGTGCTCAAATTTTGGGGTTTAATTTTATCATCTCCTTTAAAGGTGCTCATATTTCGCGAGCCTCATTTTGATATTTCCTTTAAAGGTGCTCATATGCTGGAAGCGTTTTGATGTTTATTCAAAAGGTCCTCCTATTATACGAGCCTCATTTTGATGTTTATTTAAAAGGTGCTAATATTTTTCGAGCCTCATTTTGATGTTTCTTTTAAAAGGTGCTCATATTTGCGAGCCTCATTTTGATGTTTCTTTTAAAGGTGCTCATACCAGTATTTGCTCTTGGAAGGGCGCAGGAGCTCTGCATTCTTCTTGAAACATTTTGGTTAGTTGTATGTTATATCTCAACATCAAATTCTATTTGAGTTTTTTATTTCCCCCCTCAGAAATGAATCCTTTAATCTGAATGAATGCTGAGAATGACCAAGCGTTTAAGATCGTAGCCTTTCCTTTATAGAGTCATTTTTTCGATTTTTAATTTGCAACATAACTATTGTCAATCTTGCTATTCTTTTCTAATCGTTACTTTCAGACTTTTTGATCATCGATTGTAAGTTTCAAAAAATGTTCAAATTTGCATTGAGTTGAAATATTTGCTTTGAAATATTCCCATATTTTGACTCGCCCAGGGATCGCATGAACCTAAAAGCTCCAATTTACTTCTCAACTGGCCTCACAGAAAAGGTAATTTTTCATTCATACAAAGCAAAATGTTAGATAAACACGTGCGAAAGCAGCACGAAAAAGAAGGTCACTGATTAAAGATAGACTATTCGTGTCTATCTTATCGACACTATTAGATTCAGCCAGAATGGGAGGGAATGAACATGATATAGTTGGGATTTTATTTATCGAATTCCGGCGACGGTCGCTAATGATCTTTTTCAGCGTTTCAAAAGCTTTCCCGTTAGAGAAGAGGTTGCTTTATGTATCAGGAAAATGTTCTGGCATTGATATCTGTATAACCTCGATCGCGTTTCTTCACCATTGCCTCCTCTGATTCGCCACGTGTTCTAGAAGTTTACTGTTCATTTCTCCCATATCCAGGCTAACCACTACTACAAGTTATTTATCACATGGACCAATCAAAAGATACGCAGCACCTTTGTGCAGAGAAACATGTTCGAATTCAAGCATATTAAGGTACATCATTATTTTCACTGTCTACATATAAGTTGTGTTGTTCTTAACGCTGTCTCGTAGGTTGTGACGTCAGGGTGTGCATAAGAGAGGCTGTTGCAGTATGACACAGGGCCCGTGGGTATGGCGTATGATCCGGTTTAATCAAGTTTAGTTTTTGCCTGTTTCATTTATTTTGCCAAAATTTCTTATACGTTAATTATTTCCATCAAGGCTTTCTTCTCTCCCTCTTTCTTCTCTTCCTATTTCTTCTCTTCCTATTTTTTCTCTTTCTCTTTCTTCTCTTCCTATTTCTTCTCTCCCTTTTTTTTCTTACCTTTTACGTATACGTTTGAAACCATGCTGGATTGACAAATTTTCTGATATAGCGTTCAATTAAGTTGAAAGTTGCTATGAGACTATAATTTCTTTCTTTAGCAGTCCAGTTTTTATTGTTTATGTAAATACATAGCATTTCCATATCTATTGCAATAAACACAGTCTCCTATCTGATAGCATCAAGCGTAGTGTACTAAATGTTCTCTGTGAGCAAGTGCTTGACGGTACAAAACTTCACAATGGCTAGACAAAGCGGAACTAGTTTTTGCAAACTTTTGTTTATTTTCCGACGTTTGCATACTCTGAGGAGTGTCGGACGAAAAAGTACTTTAAGTATGCTGAAACTAGTTCCGCTTTTTCTAGCCATTGTAAATGCTCTCTCTTCTGTAGAATTCGAGCTACTAATTAAAATAATAATCTCTGCACAGAGGCAAAGATTGGGGAATTCTTCGCGTTTGAAATTTGAGCAAAAGCTGACGACCGCCATGTTTCTGGGGAAATTCGAAAATAGCAAAGCGATTAGCCTTTTTAAATAAAGCAGTTTTGGCAACTCAATCAACACTTTACATCACAATACGAAAACACAATGGGCACTATCAATAGAATTTGCCGATGTTGCTTAGCTAATGAAAAACAAAATTTCCAATTTTCGTTAAAGAAAACACACATCAAACGACCAGGACTGGTATTACGATAATAATTGAGCAACAAAATCTGAGAATTGTAAAAATGTTCGTTTTCTAGGTGTTGGTTAATTAAATTGTATGGTAGACATGTCAAACTGTTAGGACTATTCCTCAGAAAATACCGATATCCTTTGGAAAATCGTACTTTTTTATCAGTGTACCCAGAGGTATAAAATATTAGGGGCGAAATATTAGTTTTTAAAAGAATTTACAGTTCACAGAAATCTTGTGTTCTATCATTTGTATTCTCGTCGTTGCAAGTTTTCTCAAAGGGATCCAATAGTAAGGCTGGTGCAGTGTTTTTCCTTCACGTATCGGTTAGTCATGAATGCCCTGTTTGACTGAAATCCTCTAACAATATATCGGTATGCCATGTATTGCTGAGAGCAGTCGATTTCCAATGTTATATTAGTTCAAAAATAGTGTGGTTCGAGTATTTTTTGCACTTTGCGTTTAAAGCTGACATTAAGGCTGAAATACACTATGCATTTAAATGGATTCGATTAAATGAATGTGTCATGGTACTGTGGAAACGAAAAAATGTGTCATGGTACTGTTGACGAACAGAGACATTATGAAATCTCTAGATTTGACTAGATCAATAGGTTAATAAAAGTGTTAGACCAATGGTTCAATCAAAAGGAAAGAGTAGTGCCCTTCAATCAAACTTGAAAATACTCTTGTAAATAGTAAACTTGAAGCTAAATTTGTTGGTTCTTTAAGAGTGTAGATAATGTTATAATTAGACTTGTGAATATTAGTGGTATTATTGTGTAGTTCTCCTAGCAATTCCATTGCGTTATAACCTATTTACATTGTAAACCGGAAGAAACAAGGCCAGTTGTAGCAGGTCTGCTTGCCAGATCCTCGAAGGGGTACTTGTGATGACCTTAAGAGGCATTTAAGAGGCAATATATATCTGATTAAGAGACAATTGTCAGAAAACGTTTCAAAGTTTTTTTTTATTTTGGAATTAGGGAGGCCCCCCCCCCCCCCCCAAGTGTCCGCCACTGATTGTTACTTGTTTTAGCTCTTTCTTACCTTGTGTTTGCTTACGTTTTAGCCATTTGATCGGTCGTACATTGAGAACCCTGGTCCAATGGTTGTGTTCGCCACTCCCGGTATGCTTCATGCTGGACTTTCCCTGCAGATCTTCAAGAAGTGGGCTTCAGATGACAACAATACTGTAAGAAAGCGTTCATTGCCCTGCTTCGTCTCGCTCTTCCTTGAGGGCAGGCTTGAATTAGAAGTATTCTGTGGTTTTGGAATCCGGAGACTTACCAAGTTACCAAATTACCAAGAAGATCTAGTCGTATGCTACCTAAGGGACTATTTATCTTGTTATTTCTCTTTGTGAGGGTGTAAGTTTTGTGTACTCTCCTAAGTCTAACGTACTTTCCAAGTCTAGCGTAGTTTCTAAGACTAGTATACTCTCCTAGTTTAGTGTATTCTCCAAATCTAGCGCAGTCTCTAAGTCTAGCGTACTCTCCAAGTCTAGCGTAGTCCCTAATTCTAGCGTACTCCCTAATTCTAGCGTACTCCCTAATTCTAGCGTATTCCCTATATCTAGCGTATTCCCTAATTCTAGCGTACTCCCTAATTCTAGCGTTCTCCCTAATTCTAGCGTACCCCCTTATTCTAGCGTACTCCCTAATTCTAGCGTACTCCCTTATTCTTGCGTACTCCCTAATTCTAGCGCGCCCGCGGCAACAGCACTTGCAGGGGTTTCTTAAGCTATTTTTACATGTTTTATTTCAGTAGTTACGACCTTCACGCATCATTGACAAATGTTCTCTCGTCGGATTTAGTTTGGACATAGTTACTTCATCATTTACTTATAACAATGATACCTTACAGGTGATTATGCCTGGATATTGCGTCGCTGGCACTGTTGGTCACAAGATTCTCTCAGGGCAGAAAAAGATTGAGTTGGACAAGAAAACCACCGTATGTATTAGGGAAAGCTTTCGTCGCATCTGCAGAAAAGAAAATGTTATAGTTCATGCCCAGAAATGATCATCTGCAATTGTTTGAAGATGATTCTATAAAAGTATGTTATCAGAACCTCTCGACCTTATCCCTGTACTTGGATAAGTTCAACTTGCATCGAAGCACGGGCATACAAGATAGCTTTTGTAAAACTTTCAACCACTTAATCCGTTTCTCATATCGATCGCGCGTTTCTATTGTAGATCGATGTTAAGCTGTCCGTGCAGCATCTGTCCTTCAGGTGAGGCGATTCTGGTCAAAATGATCTACAGATCAAAATGATTCTGGTCAAAATGATCTACAGATCAAAATGATTCTGGTCAAAATGATCTACAGATCAAAATGATTCTGGTCAAAATGATCTACAGATCAAAATGATTCTGGTCAAAATGATCTATAGATCAAAATGATTCTGGTCAAAATGATCTACAGATCAAAATGATTCTGGTCAAAATGATCTACAGATCAAAATGATTCTGGTCACAAACACTTGAGTCAGTGCCTTAGATGCGCACTTGCTTAAGGCTAGATGTAAAGCAGGGTAGTGGATGAGCTCTGCCTTGTCGTGTGCTAGGGCAGCAGAGAGGGAAACTGACATCTCTCTTGTACCTGTTTCAAAGCTCCATAAATCAGCGTATTCATGCTCCCAAAAAGGTGCCGTGAAAATGGAATGCAGATTTCCCGCGTTTTCTGATGGCATTGTTCCGTTTGATTTCTAGCGCCCACGCAGATGCGTCCGGCATAATGCAGCTGATAAGACAGGTTTGTTCATGTTTTGAATAGCACCTTCTTTCCAGCTGCCATTAGAGTTGTCATCAGAGCTGTCATCAGAGTTGTCATCAGAGCTGTCATCAGAGATGTCATCTGAGCTGTGATCTGAGCTGTCATCTGAGCTGTCATCTGAGCTGTCATCTGAGCTGTCATCTGAGCTGTCATCTGAGTGATTTTGTCAATTCTTTCCTCTTGTCATAAACGCCACACTGAGTTCCTAATTGTCTTTTTATCTGAATTACGCACCACTGTATTTTATTGACTGACAAAATAAGGCACTGTACCGTTACCATATGAATTTTATTGTAAAAGGCTCCTAAAAGATCTTGAATAGGTATGCAAATTTTATTGAAAAAGATCTGGGGACAAACTTGATAAATGATTTTGTGATGATATGATCTTTTTCAGTGTGAACCAGCGAATGTGATGCTAGTGCATGGCGAGGCAAGCAAAATGGAGTTCCTTAAACAGAAGATTAAACAGGAGTTCAGTACGTTTTATTTTTGTCCTTTCCTGTTTAGAGAATTATGATTACGAAGAAAAAGATAATTTTGGGTTTAAGTATTAAATTTTATTATATCATTCTAAAAATTGAATATAAGGATTTTTTAGTTTTTTCTACTTTGGTATGAAAAAAGTAGGCATATGACTTAAAATTCTTATTTTTTATGATTACAACATGTAGGACCAAATGCTTATATTAAGGACTCTAAGAACGAGGCGAGACCTTAGAACGAGGCAAGACCTTAGAACGAGGCAAGACCGTAGAACGAGGCAAGACCTTAGAACGAGACAAGACCTTGGAACGAGGCACGACCTTAGAACGAGGCGAGACCTTGGAACAATGCAAGACCTTAGAACGAGGCAAGACCTTAGAACGAGGCAAGACCTTAGAACGAGACAAGACCTTAGAACGAGGCAAGACCTTAGAACGAGACAAGACCTTAGAACGAGACAAGACCTTGGAACGAGGCACGACCTTGGAACGAGGCGAGACCTTGGAACGAGGCACGACCTTAGAACGAGGCGACACCCTAGAACAAGGCAAGACCTTTGAACGAGGCAAGACCCTTAAGGCAAGAATGAGTTCGTGTTTCGTGACGTCAGCTGTTCACCAACTAGAGACATGCTTCGAGGAAATTTTTGTTTTTGAGGTGAAGCTTTCTGCCTTGATTTCAGATATCGAGTGCTACATGCCGGCTAATGGCGAGACGGCTTCTATTCCCGTTCAAACGAAGATATGCATCGAAGTCTCGAAGTCGCTGCTCGCTAAAAGGAAAATGGTGGATTCTGAAGGTTAAAGAAGGATTTCTTTCAAATTATGCTTTGTTACTGCTGGAATATATCATGTATTTTTCAGGAAATATCGGTGAACTGTGCTAAGTTAAAATTTTTATTTCATACGAATCTATGTAAATCGATTGGCAGCTTCATCTTTTCCTTTCTAGTTGTGCAGCATATTACACTGTCAATTACAGGGCAATTCTCGTCTAGGCAATAATTTGTCTCTTTATGGACGTTAATTGTTGTCATTTTAAACATGCACCGGCTCTTGTTTACTCCATTCTTCTTCATGAACATATTTTTGTCCGTGTTTGATTATTTTTGGGTCATGAGCAAGAACAATGTTCTCTGTTGCCTCGCAGATTGTAGGTCTCGCAGCGTCCATGTGAACTTCCTTGTGAAGGCGCGCGGCTTCCAGTACAAGTAGGCTCTTGAGAAGACCTCTAACGGCAATATTCACCAGTCATTGCTTGTCCACGGCATTGTAGGCAGCACTTTTATGGACTTCAATTATTTATATCAGATCAAATTGTTTGTAGAACATCAATCGAAGCGGAAGAATCTGGTAAAGAGGAACACCGAAGCCGATTTAAGCGGAATGCTCGTTATGAGAGAGGGGTAATGACCTCGATTGAATGCTGACCTCGTTTCAGCTTTATTTGGAGTTCCAAAGCCACGTTTTCGTCTGAGAGAGAAATCTATTTAAACATTTTATTCACTGCACTTGTAGCTTTACACCGATAAATTAAAAAATTTTGTTCAAGAGAACGTTTGCCTCATCATCTCGATGATTGAATATTTCATTGGAAAATATTTTTGAATGAACGTTATTTTTCTATATTTTTAGTCCAATTAGGTCCTGTTGATATTTAGGCATAACCTTTGAGTCGTGCCTAAATACTTTTAGCCAGTAATTTCAAACATTGTGACGTAATAACAATAAACCTCTCTTGTGAAAGCCGTTCTTACGACGTTTATAAGAGAGCGGCAGTTATTTAGGAATTTGGTGTCCCACTTCTGTAACAATATTGGGAGCAATCATCTGTGTTCCTCAGCCAAGAGTCTGCAACGTGACGTAGTTGCTATGCCCTTTTAATTCATAAGCTCAGAATCTAGTGCTTATCGTCTCAGATATAAGGCGTTAATTGTTTTAGGTATTAAGGAACCAGGCTCTAATTACCTGAGACTAGATGTGGCTTATATTTTGATGTAGCTTTTAATGACATGAAGGATGCTGGCCTGCGTTTGTGCCAATGACCGGTGCTTTGTTTTCTAGAGCCTGCAGTTGCTGGAGGCGGAAAAGGTGATGAAGGAGTTTGCGCTGAAGGAGCACCAACTGAGGTTTACGTCCACCGTTTCGCTGGATTCTTGCGAAAACCCCGAAGCCGTGTTCAACAAAATGAGAAAGGATTTAGAGGAGTGAGTGATTTTCATGGTTGAAGAATTCCACAGCTGAATGTTTGAAGAGATAAATATTCAAGGAAATTGTTTCAAAAGCAAAGTTAAAAAGATTTTATTTATTATTTCTCATTTATTTTTATTTTTCGACAATTCTTCAGTAGCTTATTTAAGTTCCTCTTCTCTGCTGTTGTGGTTTTAGTTGCCTTTTGCGAAAAGTTCCATAATTTATTTTCAAACACCCTTTCTGTTTTGTCCGGGGTGTGAACTTTTGCTGAATGTTTCTCGTAGTACAAATACGGTGTAGCCTTTTTATAATCTTCTTTTATCGTCCTTTATCTAACTCTGGACAACACCATACAATCAATCAATAAATGTAATGCTGAAGTAATCTGCTTTGTTTTCTTGTGACGCGTCGACTCTTTTATCAGGAATTTTGAGGAATGCAGTGTTGACAAACTTGGGTCCCACTCTTTGGCTTTAGACTCTGTTCTCATCAAGGTAACAACATATTTTGTTGGAATCTTATGTCATCTTGTAGTGATGAGTGTATTTCCTAGGCACTTCTTTTGGTAACCGCAGCAAATTTTTTCGTAAGCAAGACATGTTTTATTGGCAACAGTTTTTCAAGTTATTTCGCCAGCAGATTTGTAACAATTTGAATTTAGCAAAACATGAATCCGTCAGATTTCTACGTTTATTTCTCGATGAAACAGATCAGAGCTTCTAGTATCCTTAAATGTTAACTGCCACTTTGGTGCCTGGAAAACCTGAACATTTTTTCTGAGAAATCTTCTGCTGTGTCAGTCACGTTCTGATGAATTCTCATCCCATTTAGTTCCGGCTATCAAAAAGCTCCAAAGACAGAAGCAGTATTCTGGTTTCTTGGCAGTTCCAGGTAATGTGCTTCATTTTTCTTTAAACCTATCTCACGACCCTGTTTCTGAGCAGAAATAGACTTTTCTTTCGCATCAGCCATTGCATCTTGTATTGGCGTTCCTAGGATTTGCTTTCTGCATATCCGCTCTCATACGCCAGCATTGTTATACCCGCCTCTTCTTCCCAGACCTCTTTCATATTCATCAATGCCATGCTCTCGGTAAATTCAGTTGATGCTTTCTAACCTAACCACAATGTGCCGTCGACTATAGTCTAAACATGGTATTTTTTTCAGGATGAAGATCTCGGGAGCAAAGTGTTGAATTTCCTCAGATGCCAAGCTCAAGAAATGGCGTAAACTGCTCTCCCTTCTACTGACCTCCTCATGAAGCAGATCAATCAGACCAATCATAGAACAAAACGAATTCTACCGGGGTTTTCCTTGTAACTAGGGCTGTGATCGGAACTTGAATTTTTAAATGGATTTAAGAAGTTGGGCTTTGGTGGATAACTGCCTCTTATTTTTTGAGCCTGAGTAAAGACAAGTTCATTACGGCAGTTTCAGGGGAGGGCTAACAGGCAGCATCCAATGTTCCCGTCGCTTGGTTATCCAGCATTAATGGCACCGCACGTTGCCTTTTGTATGTCAGTCCAACACTATTTCGCTGTTGGCTTGACAGTCAAAGTACCTCTTTAGCTTTCATCTATGGAGGGCCAACAGGCAGCATCCAATGTTCCCGTCGCTTGTCTATCCAGCATTCATGGCACCGCACGTTGCCTTTTGTATGTCAGTCCAACACTGTATTTCGCTGTTGGCTTGACAGTCAAAGTACCTCTAGCTTTCATCTATGGAGGGCCAACACCGTCTTATTTACAGCACGATCTTATTCTTCATAAAGTATTCTGCTATTTTCGTAAGTATTATTCTTAAGGCACTTTGCCAGATGCATTTAACTCTGAATAAGTGTTTTTAAAGTTAATCAACCGACATAAGTCGCCCGAACTAAAAATAAACTGCAATTGCAAAGTGATCACATGGGGCCGCATCGTCTTGTATCACAACACACAGAGCAACATTTGAATTGATCACATGAACATCTGATGTTCTCAACCTTGGTTGGGTAGCTAAGAATTGCTCAATTTAGATGGCCCAGTCCTCTGGGCTAGGCTGCGTTTTCACTCCGTTGATTCACTTTAGAACGGCTGGAATAGCGAGCTGTAACTTTGCATCTTAAGGGGTACGTTTCCTCTGGACACTCCGCTGAGTATACAACGGTCGAGAAGTGACCAACAGATGGTTAGTTGAAAATCCTATTACATCATACATGCCGAGCATAATTTTAGACAGAAATTTGTACACGAAACACTATTTGATGGAGAGAAGTGCGACTTATTTGAATAGATGAAAGCATCTGCCTAGTATTACTGCCTTGATGATTTGCGGTAGAAAAAGAGAAAATCTTGCTAGAGTTGGTTTTGAAGTTTTGGAGAAGCATCATAAATTCAGAGCAAGTTCCTTCAGAATAGGTTCCGATTACTGATTTGAATGTGCAGCATTACTAACAAGTGCCTTAGATGCTCAAAAAGACAGTGAACATGATGGATTGTAGCGGAGTGTTTTAGAGTTAGCTGATAACAACACTCGTATTCATTGCATATAAATAAACATGATCCACTCCAGGTACTAAACAAAGACATTGTAACAGTTTCTTGATCAAGTTAATTCCCTTTTCCGATCGTAACAATTCAAGATTATGTTTCAATGAAGCAAACCTCGGGGTCTAAACCATCTTGTTGACGTCACAACAACATGTTTATGATTTATTTCTAAAATGCAAGATTCAGTAATAAGTAAATTCCGCATGCTAAATACAGTAGATACAATTATTAGTTCATTTTAATTTACTTTTCGACAGTGTTTTTATCAACTGTACAAATCGACTGTCTAAAAGGGTTCTTCCACAGCAAAGAATGCCGGAACTTTTGACCGCTTCCTTAGCCCATCAATGGGGGCTAACCTCTTTGACTCTAGATTTACCCTTGCAGGACTGCGCGGCTTGGAAACACCCCTTACTTTTCGAATGCTGCTTACCTTTGCTCGAGCCTGCAATCGATCAATTCGCATTTGCCTCTGCAAAGCATCTTGTTCGTGCCTTTTCATAATTTCCAAAGTGTTTGTACAGGTCTGCCCGATTGCCGGTAAAATTGTGTAACGTTGAAGTGCCCCTTCATTAAACTTGTCCATACGAGAAACTGTGGACCTACATTTAGCGGGGGCTACAGTAGTAGTCTTTGTTGAATAGCTGAAAACAGTGCTTCTATTTAAAGCAGTAAACGCGTGTACGGGTGAATCTTTTTCAGATGGCTTGAAAGAGGCAACTAAGGGAGACTCACCATCCAGGGCAGTGTTTCTGTTTTCAGTTCGAGATTTGTTATGATCTTCATTGCTTTTTGAAAGAGGTGCAGTAATCTGCTGTTGCTCTTTGGTATGCTTGTCAGATCTCCCTCTCTTTAATCCATATTGTTTTGTGGAAAGTTGAGTTTGCTTTTCACTAGTGGATTCCACGAGACATTTGCCTAGATTTGTAGACGCCAAGCTCCCATCCTGGCTTTCGAATCCTTTACCCGTCCCACATTCTTTCATTTCGTCCGTTAACCCTGCAAAAGAGTGGTACTTTCTCGAGACTTTGGGTCTAGTCTGAACGGAGACCGCGTGTGAATCTGATACTCTGACAGCATTACCTCCATTTAACATTTCCCATGACAAAGTTCGCTCAATTCCATACTTTTTATGTCTGTGTTTCTCGGCCATGCCTTTTCGGTGCTTTTTTAGTCAGAAATGAGTCCAAGTGCTACAAGTGAAGGCTTTTAAATCATGCATGACATTGCATTAAAGCCAAAATAGCTATAGGATACTTGATTCGTCCCAGTACAAGCATCTACCATTGCTAACGATACCATCGCAGACCTGTGCATACCATACCATCTCTTGATGCGTAGAGTCTAACTTCGTCATAGCAAGCATCGGTGAGGCAAACTCTACAGTCACTTGGCGTGGATGCCGTTTCTATCTTGATAACAGCAATGGCAATGCTTCAACTATTACCGACGTCCACATTTAGATCGGTCCTGATTCAGGGTGTGCATGAAAAATATGCTCTAACGCTATTGGCTCTACCTGTTTCCGATAATACAAAGTCACTATGCACGTACAGATAATTAGATAATTTTATTATTTTCACCTATGCGTCGATGCTGCTAACCAAAAGGTGGCAGATTGTATTTCCCAGCTTGCTCAACCGAATACACCGTGCTGCAATGCCATGATCTTCTAATGTTTGGTTTTGTATCGGAGGAACTTGGTAACGATTCCATTCTTTCCCAATTAGAAGCCTCTATTATGCCTCGAAGAGAGAGCATAAAGCTTGCAACAATAAGCTCTTAATCGCTATTATTCGCACCTTGCCTTTTATAGTATAGATAACTCGCATCAGAGCCCGCTTTCAATTTTCTTATTCATTGCCGTTTTCAATGTCTTTCCCGCCCATGCAAGCGTCGAAGCTTTCAGGGCAATGGAGAACCAGCTACTTCCAGTAGAAGGTTCCCCCTTGTGGTGCAATAAATCCAAAGCACCAGGAATCACTAATCGGCTTTGCATAATGATACAACAGTTTAACGTTTTTGCAATGTTTTCTACATTGTTGAAAGAATTCAAATGCATATTTTGGCCACAAGTATTCCAAAAATATTGAAGTCTACCATTTGACGCTCCTTTCCAAGAAGTATAAACGCCTTTTAAAAGTACGCATAAACACCCAAGGGACTGCCTAATCAATTCTCAATCAATGATACGTTGATTGCACCTGATGATGCAACCAAAATTTCTATACTGTGAATTTCCGGAGCAAAATCAGAATTCTTTATTCCCCCTCCTTCCATTCCCGTAATTTCTTGCATTAAATCTATATACTTCGTTTGCAACCTTGATCATCTATAAACATTATCCGTCGATAATAAGCCAAATTCTCGGATTCGAGCATTTTTTTATCTTCATATATGGCATTTTTTTATCTTCATATATGGCAAAAAGGAATCATAGAATTGGATCTCCATGTTAAAATTAGTCCGTACCTAAAATTTTTGAGTGTTTGGACCGTCAGGCTGCGAATCAACCCATTCTAGAAATTTAGCTTTTTCTATACACTCCAATGGAATTTGCTGGTGCAGTGAAAAAATGATGCAAAATCGATAACGCCAACCCGAATCTGAGAATAGAGCTATCGGAAAAAGACTTGACGACAGGAAGGTATAGTAAAGTCTATCCAGTTGTCTGGTGATAAAATCGATCGCGGGGCCAGAGATTGGATGGACTCTGTCTCAGCATTTTGCAAATCATGCTATTTTAAAATTGATCAAAATTTTGCAATTCTCTTTTTGTTTTTAAAGTGCATATGACACGAAAATGTTTATTGGCTTAAACTATCAACTAAACATCGCTGGTAACGACGGTGAACTTCGATTTTTCATTTTCGACGTACTTTTCTCGAAAATCGGGGTTTTCTGACACCCACTTTGGCCAAAATGTGTCATAAGAAAAACGCGGTCGGGCAGGCGGTCACATGACCTCTGTGACGTAAAGTGGTTGTGTATCGTTCGAATAGAACTGAGCTGCTGTATGGTTTGACTATGTGATGGCCCAACTGTTGTCCCTCAGAGGGGTTTTTTTGCATTATTATTACTTAAGCAATGTCTGAAAACTGCTGCACCAACAGAAGCTCGATGCATTGTTTAACTTTGCACAAGTTTTGACGTTCTCCTCGATACCTGTTTTTGACACCAAAAACACCAAAACATTTCTTCGACGAGATGCTGTACCTTCAGTCCGCAAACCAAAACAAGACGAAGAGCTTGGCAAGCGTCAAAGGCTCATGGTGAGTAATATGTTTGATATTTTTTTGGATAACTGCCTATCAAATTCCTATTGTTTAACACCTGAAGTACGTTGTCGATGATGCCACATAAACCCCGGGGGCACCAACATAATACTTTATATGTGAATGCGCAGTGCTTCATTCCTGTACCAGTGTCGTTGTGAACTCCCTTCGTAGAGAGTTTTTTTGACAAACTATTTATGTGTGTCCAAGAAAAATTTTGGACGATATTTGGAAAATCCAAATTGAACATTCACATAAAGGGCAGTCGGAGATTTCATAACAAACCAGGCAGTGTCGTCAGAACGAAATTCATTTTGGGGGGGGGGTCTGCCTATTGTATTGCTTCCCGCCAGTACACTATTTTTAGGCATATATAGTATTGGGGGATCCAGACTGCTTCTGATGGCCTTGACAGATACTATAAGTTCATGGTAACTGGACAATCTACTACATTAGGCACTCCTTGCCTCACCAATGTCAGCATTTTTGTACATTAAAACATCCCTGATGTTAATTTTTCAGTTAGTTTGATAACTTTCTAAAATAATTGCAATACATAATCAAACTAATTCAATATCTCCTGTAATGTTTAAAATATTTGAGTAAAACTTTCTATGGGGTACAGATGCAAAATTCAAGCGAGAAAATTGATTAACAAAAACAAAACATGTGTACATATTTAATTATTTCTCTTTATTATTTTCATTTCATAGCTTTCACATTTCAAAGTTTATTGTTAGTTAAACGTGATTCACAAGTATTTGTTAAAAACCAGTACGAAATATCCTCCACAGCTCATAAAAGGAACAAACATTGATGAGAGACCATCGACTACTGAGGCGACAAGTTTATCCGATGTTGCATCCACTTCAACTGCAAAAGTAGACACAGAAAGCCAGATAAGCGACTCCGTTCAACTTGATGAGCCTGACCAAAAAGAGCGTGATTTTTGGATTCAATGTACACCCGGTCCGTGATGCTCGCAAAAACAAGCTTCCGATATGCCGCAGTACAAGCTTCCCATGGACTTCCTTGGCAGCATCGGTACTCCCTTGCACCAACAAGAAGCCCAGTTTTGACACTTACCACACACACACCTAAGAATTAATAACAATCAAAATATAAACCAACCCCTGGCCGTTTTCGTTTTGGCAAGTCATAATTTACATTTGCTCACAAAACTCATCAGCCTAGGCTAGGCCTCTTTTGAATAACTTTTATCAGGTTATGGTACCTGAAAACAGCCACGATGCAAAGCGAATACGGAATTTCTAACTTTAAAACTCAATGACGATTTATCCTACTCACCATTCATTCAGAGGAATAATTCCTCGCCGTCGACCAGGCAGTTGGGAAGGCCGTATCCTCATCTTATGCCTGGTCTCTTTCGATTGCTGTGCCTGTTTCGCCTGGCTCCGCGTCCGAATTTCCCCCAGACGAAACGAGTTGTTCGTTCTGGTATGGTAAAAAAGCCCACCAGAAGCACCTATAAGTTCTTCTTGTTCACTTTCTTCGAAAACTGAAGCCATCGAGCTCTAACATTCGCTGTCCGACACGATTACATGGTCGCAAGTAAAACTCCGCCGTACTGTTTCTTGTTAGGAAGCAATCTAAACTTTTCACTAACACAACTACTTTACGTCACTTCCTGTCAAACTCGACCCAATCCCTTATGACAGATTTTGAAGCAAAAAATCGACTTTGAAACAGCTGTAACTAAGAAAGTACAGGTCTTTCGAAAATTTTAAGGTTATTTTCGTAATCAGCGTACTCGATTTAGTCAGACGGTGAAATAAAAATTTTCGTGTCATATGCACTTTAATCAAAATTGAATTCTTGCGTCATGCTGCCCCGCGTTGCCCCGTTCAAATCAAGGTTGCGATGGAGCACATCTATAATTAAAATTTCTGTAATGGTTGTTCTGTGCACACTTCTGACGTAGGGGAAGGCATGGAAGGTTTTCGAAGCATTTTATATATTGCAGTTTTGTTAAACAGTGTAAGTAATTACTGTTTAAAGTTTATGTTTTCACTTCAGTGTTAATCAAAGGAAGTTCAAGAGAGAATCTTGAAGTAATCCGAGCCGCAACCCTTTGTAGGCCTAAACATTAACACCATGTCGACGTCAAATTGTCTTGACTCCCGAGATGCCTTTGATTTGATTTTTGACTGATCAAAGTCTGAAAATTGCCTTATTCATGCCACGACAAGCATAATGAAGAATGTTAATGTCACGTCTTTCTGCTCACGGGAGTAACGGTGCTTGTTTTGCCTGCCTGTTTAAGTTTAGACGGTTGGCAGAGGCTTCTTATCAGCTGTCCCGCAGGAAGATGCCAAGACTGGGTTTAACCGTCAACTTACCAGCCGATAACAAACCGAACAGATGCAATGATAAGTTAAGCGCTTCAAGAGGAGTCTAAGCTAGCACCAGATTTAAGATCCGACAAGATTTCTCAAAATTCAATTTCCGCAATTGTAACTGGATCGAATGCGTAAGGCTGGTCGTTTATCCCAATGGTCAACTGTTGTCGACTCTCGTCTATGCATCTTGAGATTTTGCATGTAACATGTTGTTTTTCGTTTTCAACATCTTTTGCAGCTTTTGTTACCCGTTTCTATTTATTGGAAAGAGATTTTCAAAAATTTTCATACATTTCAAGTACTTGTGGCATAGATTAGTTGGATTTTTAGCGCCTCTATTTTACTAGGGGCTTCAAATACCATAGAAAGTCCTCTAAAGGTGCTATTTTGCTACTTAAGGAAAACAACCGGTTTTCTAAAGAGTTTTGCTATTACATGCTTTGTTCAACCCTTGTAATGCTTAAATACAGAAATGGTTGCACTTCCACTAAGACAACCTCATCAAAACAGCAAATGTCAAATGGTTTTGAGTTATTTAGTTGAAATGTCTTTTTCAGTAGGAATTGTTATCAAAACTGTGAATAGGAATTGTGGATTCTGTGGATTGTGGAACCTGTTGGAGATTTATACTCTGTAAAGCTAATATTTAGGAAATGAAGATTCTTTATCATATGATAGTCTAGTTGCCCAGGCCCTTTGAAAAACATTAACAAAAGAAGGTTTTTTAGAGTTCTAGTGTGTGCAAGCTGTACCCCACCACATTCATTTGACATATTTACTGGTTTTTCATTTGATCAATAACTGAGGCAACTTCGGTTGGAGAATTTTAAATATCACCAGAAAATCTATTGTACATAATTATAATGACAGCATTAACACTCCCATGTAAGATGTTTTTGAAAATAATGTTTGAAAATGTAAAGCTGCTAAAACTATCTGCTACATGTCTAAAATAGAAGGCCTATTTGATACAGTGTATTACATTTTTTCAGAAACTTTATTATGTTACTTATGGCTTGCTTATGAAACTGTTCATAGGCATAAAATCATAGTGCATTCCAAATCTTAACAAACAGTTTTGTGTTGTTTTTTATTGCAAGTAGCAAAGTCTTCTTTGTGTAAATTCTTTGTGTGCATCAAGCATGATTTTTGAATTTCTTTTCTGTTTTTCCAGATTTTGATATCCTGCACTTTAGCAGAAAATTGTACTGATGGAGTGAACAAAATTTGTCAAAATGGCACTTACTTCAACCACTTCAAACAGCTATGTGAGTCCTGTAAATTGTGCAGGGTTGGTGAAGGTGTCCGGTGTCCATGCCAAGCTGACATGAACACAATATGTGAGCGGTGTTCAAAGGTAAGTAAATTATTCCTGTGGTGTATTATTTGCATGGTTTTTATGGACCTGTCCCTCATTAAATATTCTGCTAAGTAAATATTCAAAGTCTCTTTATATGTTGAGATGTTAAGATATTTTTTGTTGATCATGCAAAGTCAATTAACCTTTGAAAAGTCTTACCTTTTTGTTTTTTGAATATATTTGTTTATCATTTTACCAGAAGCTTACTGTCATTGCCAACTTTTTTATATCTTCTTTCTCAGGGAACGTTTTCAAAGCTGGATAACAACCGCCACTGTACGCCATGTACAAAGTGCAGAGCAAATGAAATCCAGAAAGCAGCATGTAACAAAACTAGTGATGCTGTATGCACTGCAAGAGAAAATGGTGACTAACTTTGTTTCAAAATATTTGAATAACACAGAGCAAACCTGCCTAGGCTTGTATATTATATGCCGGCATGCTACTAGGTGTATTATAGATAATGCACCCAATAACAAGATATATAATAACATAATATGACTATTATCTTTCATTTGTTCACTTTACATTGACATTTTATGTACATTTAAATTCATGTAGAGAACTGGGTTATTGTAAGTTGTTTCTGAGAGACTTGAAATTTTATGATTATCGGCAGTGAGGCAATTTCTTGACAGTGTTAAATGTACAACATATTTTTAGGGAGAAGGATTCAAAAGAGTGGACATTTAACATACATCTGGATTATAGTTGGTCTCAGTGTTATGTTATTAATTTTCTTGGCCATATTGATATGGGCAACTTGTTTGTTCAAACGAGGAGGGCGGTCCACACATGAGGAGCACACACCCTTCAATAATGACACTGATACCTCAAAGGCATTGGATGTTGTCCTCTGTGAGGGTAAATAGAATGATATTTTTCAATTTTTAGTCTTTTGAAATTGTGAAGTATCACAAAAATCTATCTTCTACTGATGGTCATAGACTCATTGAACAAGAGCTCTTATTATGGTTACAATTTGTATTGTTATTACAGTTAGTGGGATAAGTTACATAAAGCAGAAATTGAAATTAGCTACTGGCCTGCTTGGCATCAGGGTTTTTTTAGCGTTATTTAAGAAAATAAATGGCTGAAGGTGTCTAATAAAAGACTCAGTGATCTAAATTGTTAACTTAGTTACAAATCTATCATCACAGGATCATCATTTTCCAGTCTAGAAGATAATACTCGATGGAGGAAAGATCATTTTAGGAATGAAAGCAAGTGCTTTAAGTACCCTTATTATTCTATAAAGGCATTCATGAAAATTCTGTGCTGCCTTTTTATTTCTGTGGTCACATTTTCTTGGATTTAAACAGTAAAATATTTATACTAGTCAAGAGCATTTTTCTACCTTTAAGCAAATATCTGTTCTTTAGTCATCAAACTGCATTTTTATCATAAATATTTCATGACTATTTTTCCATTGATTATTTCAATTAACATGAAATTCTCACATAGCCGATTCCATTAATAAGCTACACACCTATTCAATGTTTGAGAACTTTAAATGTTCAGCGACTGTTCAGCTTTTTTGAAAACTGTATTGTGCACTTTCGATTGGTTTTCTGGAATTGCAGTAGTTTTACCTATGACAATTAATTGAAGCAACTATATATGTCATGTTTTGTCTTTAGGATCTTCTTTCTCAAGTCTAGAAGATAGGTTTAGTAAATCGAAAGACTCCACACAAAGTGAGTTCATTTGGTGTTTTTCTTCTTTTGTATTTTTAATCCCATTTTACCTTCTTGATATCTTACTTTATATTGTATATTGTTTGCAAACTTTCACTAAGGAGCCAACGTGATCACGGCCAAGGTTGCGGTCATGTCGACTCAGGAACCACCCTTTTATGGGTTACTGTAAGGAAGGGTCTGGGCAATATTTCTGGGCGGTTCGTTTGCGATTACAACATGGCCTACATTTGCGCTAAGCCGAAATTTACTGAGCACAAAAGAGTGTGTGAACGCTCCAGCAGCAAGAAAATGCAACGGGAAGAAAACACAAGGTAGAAGGATTAAAGTTAGCAAAGAAGGAAGGGTACTTTCAACAAATGGGTCTTTGACTATTCGTCATTAACTGGCATGCTTACGTAGAAGGAAAGAGAAAGGCAGAGTCTGTAGCACACATTAACGCAGCAGCGGAGGAGCCTGCATCGATGCGAATGATTGGCGCCTTCTCAGTACTGCAAAGCTGCAGGTCGGAGATCGCAGATGTGGTTTTTAAGCACTTTATTACTTAAAGGTTAAGCCAGGCTTGTAAATGGGACTTGTCACAAATTTACCACGACAGTGACAACTGTTACAGAGTGATGAATTTATTTGATGCTAGGGTTGGTGTACATAAAGGCTCAGTTCTTAGCCCTCTTCTCTTTATCATTGCTGTGCAGTATGTTGCAGTGAGGTACAAGGCTATTAAGAATATTTGAATGCCGATGCTGTTTAAGATTATCAATGGGGTTATGGCAAAGATCCACTATAGATGCGATGTTTTTAGAGGGGAGAATGTACAGTGTGTTCCCAGATTCATAAGCGGTGCAATGCAGTCAACAGTTTGATCTGGTCTGATGAGAGACCCTGAGTCTAATTTGGTACAGCTAGCGCACAAGTTGCTAGTAGTACCCCCAGGCGCCGCTCCAAGAATGCCTGGGGCTTGAGGATGATGGCCATTTGCCTACGGTCTAGGATGCACTTTGCAATGATATTGCTCGTTGAACGATTCATAAAGTGCCGCTTCATAAGATTTTATGCTATTACGTAGCAAGACATGAGACTGTTCTCAAACGCAAATGACGATAAGTAAAACAAATGACGATAAGCAAAACAAATGACGATAAGTAAAACAAATTACGATAAGCAAATGACGATAAGTGATTTGTTCATTCAATTCTGTCGAGCTGCGATGTTTTTATTGGAAAAATGTTTGCAACGTGGTGGGCACAGAAAAGCAACTTGCAGAAAAAAGGCCTGTAAATGCTTTTCGTCTGTTCTTTTCGTGGATTCGTATCTTGTTGTTAAAAGGAAAGATTAAGATGGTCAAGGACACTTTTGGTCTTTAAGTGAAAGCGTTTATTTTTCTTTTCAGGTAGTCTCCTAAGCTCAGACAATTACAGCGTCTCCGAAAGACCTTCCTTTAAAGTTCTAAAACGTATGTAGCTTGTTTCGATGTTTACGAAGTGCTATCCTTATGTAATGAACTTTTGCATTTAATTGCATTTGTGACGCTTCCAAATTGATCAGTATTTTAGTATAATCAACAATATTTCTACACGTTGAAGCATAATTGTCATCACCATGATAATGGCCTCGTTTGCGTTGCTTCTCTGTCAAGTAAGTGCGCTATAAAGGCAATTGCTTCACCCCAGCATTTTCATAGCCTCCTTTTCAAGTGGAAAATCCATTCGAACTGAATCATCTGTAAAACTGAAACTGATCACTAAAACTGAAAAGTCCAGTATGTTAGAGTGTGATTCGTTCTTCTACCCATTGGAACCGAAAGTCCAATTTATGCATTTAGATATGCGTTCTCAAATTCGAGGCTTCATATATCATCATAACCACTAATCATCTTTTAGGCCAGGACAAATAAACACGCACGCCCATAACTTGTTTGGGATGTTTGCTCATCTAATACTGTACTTTGTTCAGAATGTTTGAATGTTTGCTTGCAGGCCCCGATGTTCTGTTAAGTGACTTGCCAGCCTCTGTTTATCAGGAGCTCGGTAAGTTGCTGAACCCTACTCTGCGATACAGGGATTGGCAAACTCTTGCGGGTAAGGTAGGGAACACCCAGGCGGACATTGAGCACATCAAGCTAAGGCGCACCTACGATTTCACAGAGGCGGTACTGGTAAACTGGTGCACGGGAAGTCCACGTCCAACAATCGGAAACCTTTATAAACTGCTTATGGAAATTCCAAGAGAAGACGCCGCCAATGTACTTTTCGTTTACGACCAAAAGGCTCCAGCGCCTAGTGAAACCACTGTATAAAAGACAGTGACAGAATTCGCCGCGCAACCATTGTTTGTTTTTCAATACATCATGGTGCGGAAAGGAAATCGCCGTGCGGTGATTTGTTTCTTGAGAATCCATATGAGCAGCACTTCAAGAGCAGAGCTAGGTAGCCGCTTGGGCAGACTATATTCTGGTGTTCCGTAATGATTGTAAATAGGGAGATGTCATGGATTTACGAAGATGCTTGTGGGTGTCTTCAACCCCTCTGCCCATGCACTCAATTAGGCCCATGCACTCAATTAGGCCCATGCACTCAATTAGGCCCATGCACTCAATTAGGCCCATGCACTCAATTAGGCCCATGCACTCGGTTAGGCTCATGGACATAGTTAGGCCCAGGCCCCTGTGTGCGTAGTGCCAGCTGCTTCTTGAAGTGCTTGCCCAAGGCAGTCGAATTGTCCAAAATATTTTTGTATGTTTTTGTTAAGTTAAGTTTTTTAGTCTTTCGACATGTTGATGTTTTTCCGTAAACTTGTTTTGAGCAACATGATAAGGCTAGGGAAAACTCATTCTTCTAAAACTTAGTCAGAAAATTTTTGGGAAAGGCAGTTATGCCAGAGGTGTTTCTCTGCATTGCTGAACCAAAGTCAAACTTAGTCGCTTCGCCATCCTAACCCTAACCCTATCCCTATAGTATTTTAGGCAAATAGCGTTGTCCTCCAATGATAAACTATTTTGAAGAAAATGGCTGTTAAAGTTGCAATTGATTGATACGCATGCAAAAAGCAAGCATAGTGTCACCACTATTCATATGCAGGGAGATCCCGTTGCTTTTGGAAGGACTAGGTGATCACAACAATCAGTGTGATTTGAAAACAGATGAAATTCGTTATACAATTTATGTTGTGGTCAGCCTTCGATTCTGTATTACAACAGTTTATTTGCCTTGGAGATACAAGACTATGCTAAGGAAACAGATATAGTACACACATAAATTTACTTTAATGTCGTATAATTGTTTCTTAAATATCAGTTATGTGATTAATATATTGAACATTTTTGTTTCACATTTTGTAAATTTTATTTCATCTAAGATGGCAGAATCTGTTATATAAATAGGCTTGCGACGATTTGAGTTATGATTCATTTTTGTTGTACCATTTTAACACGTGTCCGATACCAAGACAGTCACGTGGATAGCCTCTTCTTCACATGCACATGCAGCTTGAGCCAATGGCCGCTCGATGCTCCTGCGATCCTATAAAGCTTCGGGAAAGATGTTGTTACCTCGTTGTAATCTGAATAGACACATATTTGCCTGTCTGCTTCAGGATGCATTTTATCCGTTAATGTATAGTATAGGTAAATTGATGTTTCGTCAAGTAAATAGCTATTTAATAAAACGTGATTTTGATTGTACTTGATTCCGATGTATCAGTTCGCCTTTCGAATTGCTCTGAATTTTTCCCGCCCTCCAGCCTGCCGCCATCTCCCGTAATTTTACATCGAGTAGCTAAGCCGCGCTCCCCCAATAATTCTCGCGACAGGGATAAACCCCACCTCAACATTAGTCACCACCCATTACCACGTTTTGAAGCAGCTAACACACCCCCATTCATTCTATGTTTTTTATCTTCCTACGGCACTGAATAGTTTCAGGCTATTCAGAAGTCTACAGGTCACGTCAACGTATTGGTAACTATTCATTGAATGCACTAGCTCGTCGACACCTCAGTATTTAGTTGCATTTAGTTGTACTACTAGATGACGGCTTTACTGTTGCGTGATTTAGAAAAAAAACAACCTTTGCAAACACGAATCATCCTTGTGTCCATCCCCATCTGCATATATATCATGCCCAAGGGTGTGTTACGCATGTGTACAATGCTGCACACACAAATCTTTGTAAAAGTGACAGTTGTTTTTATTCAAGATTTCTTTGTACAGAGCATTTAATTTTAGACCACCGTACAAAAAGGCGGCTTCCTTTCAATGCAGACGCAAAATATACATTGTCTGCTGGAAGCATTTTAACACATCCTTGTAATGCTTAGCCTGCGTCGCAGACCAATGCTTGGCTTCTTCTCGAATCCACTCGCTTGCCCCACCCAGTCTTCCTGGTTTCTTCATTGCCTCTTGAGCTTTCCTACATTTGCTAATCCATGTGTTGATGATCAATTATTTCTATCTTGGTAGTAGTTCTGTTCTTTTCGCTGACGTTTGGAGTTTAACAGGACAAATTTTTCAAGACGGTTGCATAAAACCAAAGTGAAAAACTCGCATTGTTTTTTGGCAAAACGTGTATATGTGCAAACCTCGCAACCACCTTCAGGCCTAGTAAAAACATTCACGATCCGATCTTTCAGGTTATCAGGTGCCCCCAATACTTGGTCAGCTTTCCCACTGAGAAAGCCCCCCTTAAGAATCCCCTTTCATGCAAGTCCTCTAGTGTTGTGGTTTGTTCTTTTATGTGTTCTATTATGCAGTAATTTGTTGCAGTAAGTTTTTTATATTGGAGTATATGTATACCTACAGAGGCATTAAAAAAAACAACAACTTAACCGAAATGAGGATGGCCCGTGTCGAAAAACCGGCCATGGCTAATGGAGGACATTCAGGCGCGGATCCAGCGAAAAATTTGACTGTCGCACAAGACCACCTACGGGTCAAAGGTCGTGGTCAACAGAAATTTTCTGAGCCACGCCCTATGGTTTTTCGTCACTTACTGAATTGTTCCATACTGTAGTGCAATCATTTAAATGTTTATCGAGACAGCATCTGTTCCTGCATAAATAGGCCTGCACATTCTACATCAAATTAACATATGCTTGTTTCAACCAACACAATCAGCAAAATGTTTGGGTTCTAAATTGCAACTATTTGAAAAATATCATCGTAAGATAGTACGCAGGGGGATGCCTTGACAGACTTTTTTATGAAAAGTCTTGGCATCGAGAAGATTTATGCTAAATATTTTGCTTGAGGTCTTGGATAAAAGGAGTGAAGGAGCAAAGAAAGCACACTTCACAATTCCAAAAGTCGAATGAAAAAGGCTTATTTTCTTATCCAGACAGTTTTTAGTATCTCATGTTGCAAAGAGTCAGAAAATGTTAAGAAAGCTTTGGAGAGATCACTAGCCTTGCAGTACAGTGCCCCAGGAGATACAGGAATAATATCATTTGCAACAACAGAAAAAGCATCAATGTTAAGCAAAACATTCTTACATTGCAACAGAACTGAGTAACAAAGTTTGGATATTTTCATTTCCTGCTACTGCCAGTGAGCTAGCTATGTATAATTAGTTTTCATCAGCTTTATTAAAAAATATTTTACAATACACAATCAAACAAATTGATTTAGCCAAAGAATCAGCTAATTCAAATATTTATAATTATCAAAATGAATGGAGGCCAATGCATTTGCAATAAAGAATGTTATGTGTTCTCTTTGAATAATGTGGCTCTCCAGGCAGGGCTACTACTTTTGATTTATTAATTGAAATATCATTTATATTGTTCCTTGATATCATGTGGCATCAAATCTGATTGCAACCTTGGATTTCTTTATAGAAAGGAAGGCTACTGATCAAGTGTTTTTAATGAAATTCTTCATAACTAGGGAGATAATTTTAGGGATTATATGGAGATTGACTCATTATTCTTTAATTGTAGCTGGGACTGAGGAACAATTCAAAAGATCCCCCTTAGACCTAATTGTAACAATCTTTTGCTAAAGCTGGTAAACCTGTAGATTTGATTAGTCAATGTGCAAATGAGGTCTTTAGGGTACACTTTACATGGAATATCCCAGTAATGAATCCAATTTAACCTAAAGGATAATCTATTTGAGAATCAAGAATATTAGAAATATTTTTTAAGAAAAAGAATTGGACAAGGTTTGTGCCCTATAGCCCCCTTTAAGTGCAATTTTTTGGTGCTTTCAAAGCTATTTCATTTATATTTGTGCCATTTAATACACCTTTGTGGCTCCCAACCTCCTGCCTCCCTGTCTCATGAAGTACCCTGCAAGAAAAAAACAGCAGCTGGAATGTTTGTGGGCATAGAGTTAAATCATGCAGGTCTCCCTGGCCTCCCACTTTTTAAAGATAGACTAAAAAGAAATAGAAAGGATTTCGTAAGTAAAAAAGAAACAAGGACAAGTACTCTATAGTTCTTGTGAGTGATTTGTAAGATATCTCTGGAATGACACGTGCTGAGCATAGAGCTTTTTTTACCTCAAACCATGGTAGTGGCCTTACTAAATCCTTTCTCATCTTCACATTTTGCTCCTCTCTCTTTTGAATCCAAATTGCCAGGCCGGCGAGGCTCTTCATTCTTTTGTAAAGTTTTCGAACCCTATAACATTACTATAGTGCATCAGATCTCCCGAGAAATTAAGGAGATTCTCTTTACAGGAGTCAATCGTTTTGGTTCAAAATAACAGACGATCCATTTCTCAGAAAAGAAGGCTATTGTTGTCAGACTCTTCGAGGAAGCGATGCGCTGGACAGGCAACAGCCTCTGCGAAGTACTTGACGCACACTGACGCACTGGACATGACGCACAAAAACAATAGCTGATCTGGATGGTCTCAAAAACAATGCAAAAAAGATGTCCGCGCAGCCCAATAATGTATGCGACTGACGCACATTGTTCCTTTAATTTATGCCATAAGATATACAGAGTGGATGACAAAAGAGATAGGCAGGAGAATTTACGTTTTAATCAACCCTCACCAAATAGCTGTTTGCGATTGGTAAGGAGAAGAGAGCCGTAAAAGATCGCCCAGCGAGCTCTTCTCGTGCAATTTTGAGCGATCATCTGCAAAATGTTGAAGTTATTACTTTATTTTAAAATAGTTTTTCACTACAGAAATCCTGAACTTAAAATTTTGACTGTCGCATGTGCGTCCTGTGCGACAGTTTGTATCCACGCCTGACATTGATAAGATTTTCCACGCTAGAACTGGATATTCAGCCATTAGCTAAAATTACAGTATTGAATAAACAAACTGACTAATTAACTGCTAAAACAATTTTAATCAATCTCGTCAAATGCTACCTTTTTACTAGTAGTTATTTATAAAAAATTTTTGATTTTTTTAAAAAAAACACAAGCTGATTGTGACCATTTATACAGCAGGGATTTAGGGGCATCTAAAAAGGCAGGGGTAAAGTAAAGAAAGAGGCACATGACCACTTCAATTTTCTGATCTGGAAATGGAACTTTTGAACAGTGGTCGAAATAACGGCCGGTGACCGGCGAAATCCGACAGAGAAATGAAAAAAACTGATATGACAAGACACAGTCAGGAAATTCTCCGGTTTTCACCCCATTGGGCGGCTTATATCACCCCAAAACCCCCAGCTGTCTTGGAACTTGCTTTGTGAGTTGTTATTTTCACCGACAACACTATTTGTCTCTATTTCGACCGCTGCTGTATGGTTTGACCTTGCAGTTAGGAGAGATTTGTCGCCGCTCAATGATTGGCGCGCTTCTTTATGATTGGCGCCACTGATTTACGTTCAAAGCGAGGTTGCAGCGGGAACGAGTTCTACGTTCGGAGGTTGGCTTAGGACCAAAGATGGCAGTCCACGTGAGAACAACTTGGGACTTGTTTCGGAATGTATCCCGAACCCTTAGAACTTACAAATATATCAGGCTTTTCTCATCAGCTGACAAGATAGCTGAAATTTTAAATTCGAAGTCAGAGAGTTTCTCAGGCGAGATAGACAACAGGTTTAAAGACTCGAGGGTTCAACATTTGCTTATGAGGATGACCAAGAGAGGGCTCGACTTAGACAAAGTTTTTAAACTACGACACGATACACTTCAAGTTCCTACATATAAGTTGCTCACTGATGAGGAGCTTGTAGAGGTAACTTCTTTGTTACTTCAGCAAATCTAGTATTAAAGTCTTTCCTTGAATGTTGTGGGTTGGCAGTTTTTAAATACTTGGCCAAGTTTTCTGCATAAACTGACACAAGATAAAATGATCTTGATTTTTCTGTTTGTGCAGTAACCAGTGTTTAGCTAGATGAAGTGTTTTTTAAGATTTAGCAGTGTTCTAAACATTGTTGCACTTATGACTGCTTTTTAGTTTTTAGTGCTCCGGTTAGCCTATAACGAAAATGAAAAATCACACTTCACAAACAGCAATTCATGTATGTACTGAAGAATTCCGAATAATGATGTAGATCTCATTTATGATGATTCAGTAAGTAGTTATATAATCAGAATGTTGTTCTGAACTATGGAGAGTGTTTGTTGTAGTGTTGTAGAGTGTTTCTTGACATTAATATCTGGGGTGTGCGGATGTTCACATCATCATCTCTTTGTCTCCAGGAAGAAAACCACATACGGGAGGAAGCCTTAAAGCGACTGCAAATGCCTGACATTAGACATGAAAGGAAAGAAATAGATTTTGTAATTCAGACAGATCCTGAGATTGAAGGCCATGACGAGTCTAAATTTATTTTCACAGATATCAGCACAAGTAGAAATGATGTGGTATGCTCTTAAATATTATTTTTATTTCTCTGTTGCTATAGTATTTCAGTGGAAATTATGTTTTAATCTTGTATGTCCAACAAAATATTAGTGCAAAAGTCTGTCTCCTATTGACAGCGAGAACAAGCTAATTGATAACTGAGAAAGTTAAAGCCACTAAAGCCGAACATGGTATAGATTCTGCTTTGCAGCTCTTGCAGACTATTACTATTTAGCAGCTCTTGGGCATATCCTGTGTATGAAGTATGATATTTCTTTGTTAACATATAAAAATAAGCCACCGGGACCTTGATTTGATCTTTTTGGCTAACAAGAAGATCTTTTTCATAGCTTGGCCCACAGTTTAATGTTCTACTATTTTCAGAATAGGCGCATTGTTGTTAGGGAAACAAATGGAACCTTGAGAGAAGCAACCTGGGAAGAGCGAGAAAGAATGAACTACATGTACCTTCCCAAGAAAGGACAAAGCTATGAATTACCCATGATGCTGACTGATCAGCAGCTACCTGTGAGTTTGTCATCATTTCCTTATAAGAACACAGAATGTTATAATCCTATTCCAAAGAGAAGCTTCTATACCAATGATTGAGCTTTTTTTAAGCTTTTTTCCTTTACTGCATAGTATCAAACATATGTGTCCATGAAAAAGTCAAACAACTACCAAAAAACTTTTTAAAGGATCACACATTTAGGGAAGCCTTCCTGACAAGAGATATTTCAAAGATCCTGATGAAGTCTTTACTGCATTATTTGGAGTATGACAAGACATGACAGTAAATGATCATTTTAAAGAGATATCACATACAAGAAAATGCATAGAAACCTACTTTCCAATCTCATTCCATTCATTCATTTCATATTCAATCTTTTTATATTAAATCCAATACATATAGCAATATAACTTATTACAACCTACAGTAACAACAAATTGATTACATCCAACTAAACATAGTATTAGATTGTATATAAAATAGACTGATTAAGGAGGAGGTCTCTAAATAGATAAACAAATGGAGAGAGAGCCCCCCTTTCCTATAAAAGAAGACTTTGAAGAAAATTATTATTTAAAGCAACAACAAATATTTTAATATATCTATAAATAAATACAAAATATAAATGAACCAGATAAGCCTCATCAAATTCATTTGTAAAACATATAAGTCAATAAAGTATTCTTTTAATTTAGATTAATAAACAGAAATTGAAGCAACAACCTGTGTAAAAAAGGAAGGGTATAGTGCCATAAAGGATCATGAGTTAAAGAGGAAATTAGCAGATCACCACGGGTAGTCTGACAAGTTGCAAACATATGGGCAAAAGATTTCAAATCTATTGCTTTAGCTATAGCTAACACAGACGAGAAGCTTCCATTTAATTTAATTACCACAAGGGAAAGTTGGTATGAGGCGAGTATCCATTGATCCAAACTTTGAAGCAGAGTTAAATCTTACTGTATAACAAACCAAAGGTGAAAAAACCCAAGAAAAGTTCCATGTTTGATGTTTTTTGGTGTGCTTTTGTGATAACTTTCTTTGGATTTGGTTTTTAAGTGAATAAGACATTGAAGGCAAAGATGAAAAAGTCAATTTCTTGCACAAACACTACCAAGCTGTTCATTTGTATGGCCCAGAAAAAAATGTATAGAGTTGAAGTAACAAGAACATCAACATTGTCTGGCAGACAATATTGTCTCTATGGCGAAGATGTTGCTAAACTTGCTAATTTTATTTCAATCTATTATAATTTCTCAATATAATGATCACATGCATATTACAGAGAACGGACCTCAGCTTCGATGCATGTTTTAACAGCCCACAAGTTCCTTCAACCTTCCAGCATACATGCCACACCCTTAGATCACGCTCACGCCCATTCCCAAAACTGATTTATATGCATTATTTTTAGCAATGTGCTGATAAATTGCAAAACAAAAAAAACAAAACCATGATTTCCAGCTTTTTTAAATTTTTTTATGTTTTTTCAACAACCAATTTACTTATTATTGATAGGGCAAGAAAGAGACATTTAAAGTACTGAGTACTTCTAGGAAGGTTTTTTGTAAAGACAAATATGATACAACCCTGCTAATTATGTATGACTATAGCTTCATGGTCAGAAAATTTTGAATTTATCACAGGTGTGCAACATGACAAACAAATTTGCACGACATCTTGACAACTCGTTGCTATGACAGCAACAGCTCCTCAATTATTAATTGATTACAGACTGTGGGTGTCTGTCACAAATTTGTTATACCTTTTTTGAAATCATGATACATAGATTAGTTATAAACATGACATTAAGATGTTAAATAGAAGCATTTATTAAGTACATTAAACTTTTGGGTAAAATTCAAAATGGCAGAAGTTGAAAAAAATAGGTAGAGCAGCAAAAATTTTCGAAGTTTTTTGTGTGTGTTTTTCTCATGATTATCCACCTATCCACAGAAAATGAGGACATTCTGAGTCAATATGGTCAAACTAGTTTTAAAAAAATTCATTACACACTAGAACCATCCTTCCATTATGCCCATTTTTGTTGAAAATGTGTTCAAACAGTAGTTAATTTTTGTCCAATTGCATGTTTTATCTTGATCAGTTTAAAAAGATAAAAACAGTAGATTTGCCAAAGATTTATGGATTTTCTGACCCAGTTGATTTTAGAAGTAGGATTCAAGCATGATATATGAAACTTTTGCATTCTTTCCCCTGAAAGGTTGTATTCGAGCAACTTCGTCATGTGGATGTGCTAGACTTAGTGAGCATTCAATGTCCAGCTGATTCGCCAGATTATCTGAGAGTAAGTATCATTTTGAAGTTGTTTTTCGACTGCAATGAACGATTATGAGGAATTGTTACTATTTATCTACAAGAATATGATGATATTTATATTTCAGCAGCTAAAGGTTTGGTATGTGTTTTTTAATAAATATATAGTCTTGTTGCATATATCACCATGGTGATCAAGGCTGTCACAAACAGCTAGTTGGTCATTTACCAATAGGGCTTAATAGAGAGGGGGGCTTTTTAAGTATTTTGGTATTTTTTCATATATTCAAATAAGTTTTGCCTGCTCTGGTACAGCTAATATGGTAATTTTTCAGGGTGTCCTAGACCCTAGGATATTGTAAATTTGCCTTTTTCAAATGATATTTAAACCTACATTGTTATCACTGTAAAATAATTATTTGGTTGTTTTAAGGTTCACAGAAAAACTTACGATGACATAGATAACAGAGAAGCTTACAACTTGCTTGAGTCAACCAGGCACCACGGAGGAATGGTTTACTACTTTGTGACCCAAAAACGAATCAAAGGATTGATTTTAAGATTAATTCGAGAAGATCGGTAAGTTAATTAATGCTTCATTGCAGGAGGTTGAATCCCCACTCTTCTTGATTAACACATTTTTGTGGTACAAAGTTTCACAGTTACGAGAAACAGGGGAGTCATGATTTTAGCATACTGAAGTGTGCGTCTGAAATGGAACGGTGTCTTTTCATCAAGAAGTTGTGGAGTCTGAGTAAACTTCTATGCAAAATCCAATTTTATATAGGTAGAAAAAGTTTGTCTTTTCACTTGGGATCTTGTAGAAAAATTTGTGAGGTGGACGCTGATTGGTCGTGAGACAGCCATGAATGCTCTTTTCTTTTAGTCCTCCATTATTTTTCATTTCGCAACGAGCTACCAATTTTCTCAGCTTTTGGTAATTTTTCGTCGTGTGCATGCTTGTTTGTAAGTAGTATCTGATCTTGTGGCATTCCATGCCTTTCCTACTTTTGGAGATTTGACCAGACTGTGAAACATTAGGTCAATGACTGGAATCTTTTATTCCAACGGACAGATCTGTTTTTGCGAGTGCATATCCGTATCTTGATATTGTAATCAAACAATTATTATTTATAAATTTAGTTTTAAAATTTCTGTCAAATAAATAAAAGTCTGAAAACGATGCATGCTTCTCTTCCTTCTCCCCTTCCTCAGTCTGGAAGACGCTGCTGACGTGCTGAGGCTGCATGAACTCATCCATTCCGACTCTGAGCTGGCCAAGCCACGCGAGTTTGAAGGACAAACCTCTAAAGAAATAGTATTGGTAGGCCTCCAATCATATTTTCCCCATTTTCTAAGCAAACAATGTAATAGCATTGATGTTCCCTTTACAGTACAGAACATAAACGGATCCAACACGACCCTGGGAGGCGTTCAGCTTTGTCTTTCCAAAGCGCTAGTACAGGCTTTAAGAATGCAGTACTCACTTTAATTAAAGGTCGTATCCAATGGACCAATTTTTTTCTAGGTTGACTGGCCAGTAGTTGCCCTTTTTTCAACCTTGCGTTTTGTGTTTCTTTTTTGTTCTTGTGCATTTTTGTGTATTCTTGTGTAATTCTTTACGTATTATAAATTGAAACAATATCATCCTTTCCAAGCTGTGACTGTACTTTCGTACAAGTTATTAAGATTTTGCTTGATATCTGCCCTTATTCATTTTTGTCTTTAAACGGTTTTAGGAATATGCTCAGAAAGAAGGACTCAAAGAAATTGTCGATGTATTACAGACTGAGGCTTTAGGCCCAGAACGGAAAGAGCTTTGATGTGAATGGATGCAAGTTGTAATTATCTTACTCGAGTAATGAATGACAGTTTTCCAATTCGTCTGTAGTCAATTGACTATTTCATTTCTACCCATGCACACTTTCGTAGTGCATGATTCAATGCAAGAGACTTTAGCAAGGGATCTTGAAGGAACTTTAATGAAAGAAATGTTTGTTTTGGATTAACATTGTGTTGAAAAGTACCGAGAAATGGTTTTAGGTTGAGTTGGCTACTTCTGTTAGTTTGTGGAAATTTTCACTCCCAACTGACCATCTGTCCCCGAATGATTAGCACAAATAACGCGGGATGAGTACTTGATCTTCCATCTATGAGCTGCTGTAAGTACTTGATCTCACTCTACGGAGGAGGAGGAGCACCTGATTGGATCCACCAAAATACGTATTTACCTCAAATCGATTGCTTGATTCCGGGAGACAACTTTTTTACCATCAACGGTCGTGGGTGCTTTCAATACTAAGTAGTGTATTGTGGAGTGGAGCTGCTAATATGGCTGCATCAACTGCGATCATCTCCATGAAATATTTCTCTGTTGAATACCGTGTCATATTTGAGAAGTTTGTGAAATTTTGCAGCTATGATGATTATAAAAGATCTTTGTCTGGATACAGGGAAATGAGATGCCAAAAATGGAATGTATCATCTGTTCCCCTGTGGTGTACGGTCTATTGTAGGCTGAGTTGGTGTTCTTTCAATGAAGAAAACCTTAACGATAAAAGAACGTAGTCTAGGCCTGTCATGGTCATTTCCGTTATCTTTAAATTGTTTGAAAGACTGGCTTTGAAAGATCCATGTTATTGCTTCAAAAATGATAAAACAGTTTGGCTTTTTCTATTACATTCTATTTCAGCGTACCTGCTGTAAGTCAAAATGTTTGTTCGTAATCTTTGTCGCTGTTGCTGGTTGATGGAAAGAAGCCCACTTCGGTGTCGGCAGTCAAACGATTGTGGGGAATACTTTGACATAGGGTGTGTTAGATGGTCTAGAAGCAATGCAATTTATATTAATTGAAATTATAACTTGAACAGTAAAGTAAACATCATTTTCTTTTGATCAACAAATTTGTCTCTGGTCAGATTACAATTCTCTGGTCAATTTGCCTTAGAAGCGTAAATGGTTGCAATTTCTGACTAATTTTGAGAACCAGGAGTAGCTGGATTGTTGTTTCCTTGTGGCTTTTGAATTTCTGAGCATGAATGTCAGCAGGAAATATTTAAGTAAAGATTGAGCATTAAGCGTTAGGAAATGCCTTTATACATGTCCACCTTGCGTTTACCATTCCTATTCGAAAAGGACCTTTCAAAGAGGGATTGGATGCCAATCGAAGTCCTAAATTTAAAGCATTTGTTCGGGATGTCATTGACTGAGATTTGGCTAGAGTTGGCTCATTTGTTTTGTCGAAGTGAGAAATTCACGCTTGTTTTACAATCAATTGCATTTCGAATCCGTTGTTGTTCCATAGCAAATCTGCATATCAGATTCGTAGCGGCATCTTCATCTTCAGATGAGATTGCTCTTCGGTTTATCAGAAAGTGGTTTATACCCTCAATGAAACCTGCAATTTTTCACCCATAGCAACTTTATTCTGAGCATGTAAGGAAATCGTCGCCCACGAGAACTGCGTATCCCACCTGTCTCTCTGCGACGGAGGAGCCCTTTCTTCAATTGCGCTTATGCTTTCTCGCAGTCATAAGGTCCCGTGGTCTTTATAGCTTTGATCTATGTTTTAGGTGACTCCATTGTATGGTGTTGTTCGCTCGATGACCATGACCACCACACGGCTATTAGCACGGGGGGTGTCGCATTGTTCATTGACCAAAGGCGTCACTTGTGCTTGTGCTTTACCAAGTGCTTTTCAGGATCAGCTCTTTGGCATCCGAATTTCGAATCGCCATTCGCAGCGTTGTGATTCACGGCCAGCATCGAATATTGATATTGATAATATTTGCATATTGATAATTATTGAATATTGATATTAAAATTTATTGGATATCAACGCCTAAGACGCTCGTTAGGCATCTCTCTGTTTAGTGTGGAAAATTTATCGCTTTCTGTTTAAAAGCCAATTGACACAACTTATATGCAATCATAGTTTCATGCATAAAGTTCGCATTGATAAGTAAACCTTTTAGAGTTTCAATTTGAAATAATAAGTTCTTGGGTACTGAAATCCGGTCACGATTACGGCTGCTTTACACTGGTCGAAACTAAAAGCTCCTCAGTATTCTTGGGCCTCGCGTTTGCTTCTTCATTTGGTTTCGCCCCTTGGTTTCGCCCCTTGGTTTCGCTAATTTGACTCGCCAGTTTGTTTTTTTTTCATGACTAAATTTTTACTCATTAACCATGCTTAGTTAGATTTCTGTTCGGTTTGTTCTGTCTGCTTTCAAGTTTTTCCTGGACTTTTAAAGATCAAAGCTGAAAATTAGTAAATCATTTTCTGGCAATTTTGTTCGACAGGATACTTTGCAAGACACAGGGCAATCGGTAGAGCGAGATTAATTTCCGTGTACATTTTCTAGTCCGTTAACGTATGCTACTTTACAAATCTACTTTGAAATGAATCTGGCTACTTGTTCGAAAGCCGCTGCGAAGGATAACATCGCTTAGCTGCCCAGAACAGCATGTGCCCCCTGGAAGAATCTGGTGGTGTCTGGAGATCTTTTGAGCATTCACTGATCTTTTACAAGTGACCAGTGGGTACCCTTACTTGATCGATCAATCCTTTCTTTTCATCCTGCTCTCTGTACCAATTCATTGTTCGACGAACAAGAGAGTTTTTTGTCGACGACCAAAGCGTCTTCAAAATACGTTACTCGGATATTCTTCGCATTAAAATCAAAATTCATTTTGTTTATGATGGTATTTTTTTGAAAGACGTTTCGTTGGATTGAAGAGGTAAGTGACGCTAGAGTTTTTGTGGTTTTCGCCCTAACTTTGCTTATTATATCATGCAGGAATTAAGAAACGAGCTTAGCATTAGTTTCCATTCGCCTATAAATCTTGCGATTTCACATTTTTGATCGCGAATGTGATATTTTGCTTCATCGTACTCTGCTGACAGGCTTCTCCTGAATGGAGCACCCGAAAAGCCCCCTTCCAAACCGATCAACGTAGAGGAGTCGCTTCAATCGACCAGGCTTTGCTCGCCACATCACATTTGCATGGGGCATACATTTGAATGCATCCAGTATAGCTGGAATAAAGATCCTGGGGGCAATTTCGCACGATCTGCTCGGTGCTGCTGTGCCCCTTTGCCACCACAATATAATGCAGCGGCTTGCAAGCATTGCTCAACCCATTTGAACCCCACCTAAGCAACAGCGTGCAAAATAGACAGCAAGAATATGAGGGCTTATTTGCGGACCAAACCAAGCGCAGTTTCCTCATATTTCTTTGGCCGTTTTTAAAAGAACCTGACTGTAACTTTCGTGTGTCTAAAGAGTGACTCGGCCATATTTGATCAAAACAGAAACATTCTTCCGACCTGAAAACTAAAGTTTGGCCGCAATGTTAAACAAAAGTAGGAGCTGGACCAGTAAAGAAAAAAATGATCCACTGACAGCAATAAACGCCAGTTAGATGGTTTCATGCTTCGAGTGCCAAAGGAGGCCGGGCTCGGATGCCAGAAGAAAGCCCCCCTTTGCATAGATATTGCATGTCTATTGTGCACCCGATGGCAAGGGATGATGCGCTTGTTTGGTGATGACATGTTCAAATCTTATCCATTTCTTGATAGAAGAACCCTAAGTTCCCCATCTCCTTTAAACAGACACCTTATTAATAGTACCAACAACATCTTGGTATTGCTTGTCCAATGATCTGCGAGTTTGGTTGCAGAGGCAACGAAGTATGCTAAACGTCTATCACATTACAGCACTTCTGGTGTGTTAGATGATGCTTGCTCGGCATGTAAGCGTCTTTAAGTTGTTGCAAGGCGTGTTCTGTCCGTAACGACTAAGGGCATTCGGATGATCTTTCACGACCTTTTCTTGCAGGAAGACGTGGACAACAGCAACTAGCAACACAACCCAGCGCAAATATGGCACCCTTGCCATACTTATGCAGGATAGGCATACTCGTGCTTTTGTTCCTAGGCTCTGGCCTGTGTGAGTATACACATTCACTGTCCATTTTTTTATCTATTTATCTTTCACCATCCCACTCTTTGGCAGTAGTGTCTTTTGTCAATGGCAACCAAAGGAAGCATTTGAGTTATTTAGGAAGATTTCTTTCAAAACCCTTCTTACTGTTTCTCTAGATCACAAGCATGAAGTAATTACTTTGAAATTGCTTTTGCAAAACTTTTATGGATAACAAGACAGCTTCATGACTATAATTCCACTCTAATTAAGAATTTGTTTAAGATGTTTAATCGCCAACTGCAACGCGGCTTTGCCTTTGGATGCTGTATGACCGTATATCGAATGTACAGCCTTGATTGTACACACAGAGTTGATAGTTCATCTTTTTTGTATTAACAGCCAAGCCAAGGAAATTCATGAGAAGGAATGTCAATATGGATGCCAACAAACGCCAAGAAATCATGCCTCAGAGTTCTTTTTATAACCCAGGCTCGCCCGAGGTCTCGAGATTATCTTTCGAAGACCAAATTGGTGATCAAGAAAACAAGTTTTATCAGACAGGAAACAGCGAATCAGAGAACCAGGCAACGTTTAATGGTTACCAGGGCAACGGCGGAGCCCTGAACGAGGTAGAACAACAGGCACTTGGTAAGGAGACATCGGCAGTACAAAATGGATTCTTGGACCAGAGCGAGGTTCAGCAGCCGAGTTTAGATTACGAAGAAAACCGGCCAGCTGGTGACGCCATGACCCTGGCGGCCCGGTCGTACGAGTCAGCGGCCGGAATGCGTGAGTCGGGCAGCTCAAGGCCTCAGGCCAATCCATTCGAACAACCGGCCGGTTATCCGGATCAGGACGGATACAAAAAGTCACTGGTTGCTAAGCAGATATTGCCAGTTAATGAACCGCATCCAGGTGAGTCATCTGGGCTTTCTGCGAATCATTCGATCATTCGTTCATCAACATTGGCAAAAGCCGGCCGCCATAATTAGTCGAACCAAAGGCTGTTCGCATTCAGTGTTCAAAGCACATTTGTCATTGAAGGGAAGAGTCGCGTAAAAAGATGCTCATTAGATGCTGCAGGAAATTACCACTTGCCATACGTCTAGCCTTGTTTTTGCTGTAATTAAGCATCGACATAACAAACCTTATTATGCGGTTAACTGACGCATTTTTTAGGCTGTTTCAGAATAACTAAGAACTAAACTTCGTCGTTCCTTTCAAGAGGGTGCGCATAAACACGTGACTGACAACGCCATTTTGACTCATGAAAACGACACTTGGTACGGAGTGAGCAGATACCCGCCAACAAGAACTCCTGCGCAGCCGCCAGCCAGTTACCAATCCAACGCCTCGCAGCAAGCGTCAGTTGTTGCTGGCCTCTCCATGCCGCCGAACGCGCAGCCTGCGCAGTACAAGGTCTCGGTCGCAGGGAGTCAGAGCCAGGGGGGATATGTATCGACATCCCAAGTGGAGGCTACGTATCCTCTTGGGAAGCAGGCATCCTATCCGCAAGCAGCTGCCTACTACCAGAATGCAGCCGCACCAAGCCCCGTCAAGGCAGCGAATAACAGCAAGCCCGGAACGTCATCGGTGCAATACCTTTTCCCCCCTCCACAGAACATATATGACACCACAAATGCAGCGCAGCAACAGAAGCCACCTCCGCAGAAGCAAGAGCAGGCCCCGGCCAGCGATACTCTCGACGTGAAGCTTGATAAACGCCCAGTGTCGGCCCCTTCGTCGTCCAAGGCAGCAAGTGAGCCGACTCAGTCAACCGCAATGCCTGCCGCCCCACAGAAGGTGCCTTCAGCGAAAAACTACCCAATCGATTTGATTTTATTGAACCAGCCCAAGCCAGTGGGCACTGTGCCTCCGAAGGATAGCCAGCGCCTAGCTTCGGTGACATTGACCAAGCCGGCTCCACAGCAAGCACAGTATGCAGCCTCTGCACCCCAAGCCAAGCCGGGTGAATCGAGCACAAGTCAATCTGCAACCAGTCTGGTAGTGCCAGAATCAAAGCCACTGACCAGTCCTGTCCAATCACAGACTAGCCTTGCACAGCCACAGACAAGCGCTGCACAGTCTCAGATCAGCGCTGCACAGCCTCAGATCAGTGCTGCGAAGCCTCAGATCAGTGCTGCACAGCCTCAGATCAGTGCTGTCCAATCACAGACTAGTGCTGCACAGCCTCAGATCAGTGCTGTCCAGTCACAGATCAGTGCTGCGAAGCCTCAGATCAGTGCTGCACAGCCTCAGATCAGTGCTGTCCAATCACAGACCAGTGCTGCGAAGCCTCAGATCAGTGCTGCACAGCCCCAACAAGCAACTTATTGGCAGGGACAATCATCATCCGGACAGACCCAAACCAGCCCAGCAAGTGCGTTTTCCACCTTCAGCTTCGCAATCTAAGAGCCACCAGCAATCTTAATCATGAATTCATAAATGCATGTTGCACTTAGTGGATATTTCAAGCAAATTAGCTTTGAAGTAGAAATTGTAATTGGCTCTGAAATGTTTTCACGATTCTTCTGATTTTCGTGATACTATAATTATGAATTGCACAATAGGCGCAGTGGACGACCCACGCTGTGTGCAGTACCCATTGTCACGATGCACAGAAGAGTGGCTGAAGAATAACTGCCAATCTCGATGCAAAGGTAGTTGGTTCTTCACCAATCGCCGTACCGTGCCGTCCTGGCTTCGACGTACCGTGCCATCCTGGCTTCATGGCCAGTCATGATAAATTACCACCTTTGATTAAAAATAACACATTTAATGCCAATTTGTATATGTCTAAGTGGTTCTCAAGGGACTTATTAATATTGGCTAGCGAAGCTCACGGGATTTACGCTGTAGTTGGATTTGAACACTTGAAAATCTAACATCCATCAATATTTTGACAACTTTGTTTCGATGAGGCATAAGTATTCAAATTGAGGTAATAATCTAAATTTTCATTGTAAAACATATATTGGGAATCTATAAGCCAAGTCCAGGATAAAATGCAGTTCAGTAAAGAATTTCCTAGGTATGTAGCATATAAAATTTTATAACCAGATAATTTTACCCAAGTGTATCTATAAGTGCTTTGAAGAGCTTTGCCTTGTTGATAACAAAGAAAATACTTTCAGGACAAAACACCACCTGCAACGTGGCCTCTAATGGTGGCAATGGCAACAGTGGCTGCTGCTCCTTTCCCTTCATTTTCAATGGGCAGAAATACTACTCCTGCATACTTTACCCTGGTCAAGGCTACTGGTGCGGAACTACTCTCCACTTTGACAAGGACCGTCTTTGGGGATATTGCCCACCAACAACGACTGCCGCGCCAGCAACAACAATGCCACCTTCAACCACCGCTCCACCTTCAACCACAGCAATACCTACAACAACAGCTCCACCTTCAACAACAGCTCCACCTTCAACCACAGCTCCACCTTCAACCACAGCAATACCTGCAACAACAGCTCCACCTTCAACCACAGCACCACCTACAACAACAGCTCCACCTTCAACCACAGCACCACCTACAACAACAGCTCCACCTTCAACCACAGCACCACCTACAACAACAGCTCAACCTTCAACCACTGCCCCACCCACAACAACAGCTCCACCTTCAACAACTGCCCCACCTTCAACAACACGATTGACAACCAGATCTACAACACAACCACCAAAGACTACGGCAGCTCCACAAACAGCACCGCCATCAACTATCGGTAAATATGAAATTACTTTCAAAGTTTTGCCATCATTCTCCAGCCAAGTGGCATTTCGTAAAATTTTAGCACTTTGAGTTCTGGTTAATCTTCATGGTTGCTACGTCGATGTTAATGTGTAGAATTACCCTTGCTTTGTCGAGTGTTGTAAATGATTAACTTTTCTTAAATTTGTTTTCAGGGTGCGGACCTTGGACAGAATGGACCAGTTGCGACAAGAGCTGCGGTGGAGGCCAGAAGTATAGATATAGAAACTGCACAAAGGCAGTGCTTGTGAAGGAAGTCGAGTACGAGACGCAGCCGTGTAACACGAACACGTGCTCTCTGGGTAAGCACAGCGTATCTTCTCCGTACATGCTCGATCGTGTAAATGCGGAAGTCAATAGGACTGCAGCACAACTAAATTTTAGGAGAGAACCAACCATGTATTAACTATGTATCAACAAAAGTGAATATCAAACTTATCAGAAATTGTTTACAATATCAAGACCGTGCCAAAATCATTTTTCTAGATAAATGTTCATTCTGTATTGGGTATTGTTGGTAGCATATTATCTGAAGTGTACCAAAACTTATGTTGACATGTGCTTCTAGAATGTGGTAACTGGACCCAGTGGAGCGAGTGCTCGGCCACTTGTGGCTATGGATTCCAGCAGCGCTTCAGGAATTGCAGCCTAAACGGACAACTGAAAGTATTCATTGACAGAAAACAGTGCTACATGGCTGACTGTCCGGCTGGTATGTGTCTTAAAGCATCCAGAAAATGTTAACTTTAGAGCGAGAAATTTCAAGTGAAATTTCATTGCCTAGTACCTTTTCCTTACCTCCTGCTGGTATATGACTTAAAGCATCCAGAAAATGTTAACTTTAGAGCGAGAAATTCCAAGTGAAATTTCATTGCCAAGTACCTTTTCCTTACCTCCTGCTGGTATGTGTCTTAAAGCATCCAGAAAATGTTAACTTTAGAGCAAGAAATTTCAAGTGAAATTTCATTGCCTAGTACCTTTTCCTTACCTCCTGCTGGTATATGACTTAAAGCATCCAGAAAATGTTAACTTTAGAGCGAGTAATTTCAAGTGAAATTTCATTGCCTAGTACCTTTTCCTTACCTCCTGCTGGTATGTGTCTTAAAGCATCCAGAAAATGTTAACTTTAGAGCAAGAAATTTCAAGTGAAATTTCATTGCCTAGTACCTTTTCCTTACCTCCTGCTGGTATATGACTTAAAGCATCCAGAAAATGTTAACTTTAGAGCGAGTAATTTCAAGTGAATTTCATTGCCAAGTACCTTTTTCTTACCTCCTGCTGGAATATGACTTAAAGCATCCAGAAAATGTTAACTTTAGAGCGAGAAATTTCAAGTGAATTTCATTGCCAAGTACCTTTTTCTTACCTCCTGCTGGTATATGACTTAAAGCATCCAGAAAATGTTAACTTTAGAGCGAGTAATTTCAAGTGAAATTTCATTGCCTAGTACCTTTTCCTTACCTCCTGCTGGTATATGTCTTAAAGCATCCAGAAAATGTTAACTTTAGAGCGAGTAATTTCAAGTGAAATTTCATTGCCTAGTACCTTTTCCTTACCTCCTGCTGGTATATGTCTTAAAGCATCCAGAAAATGTTAACTTTAGAGCGAGTAATTTCAAGTGAAATTTCATTGCCTAGTACCTTTTCCTTACCTCCTGCTGGTATGTGTCTTAAAGCATCGAGCAAATGTTAACTTTAGAGCGAGTAATTTCAAGTGAAATTTCATTGCCTAGTACCTTTTCCTTACCTCCTGCTGGTATGTGTCTTAAAGCATCGAGCAAATGTTAACTTTAGAGCGAGAAATTCCAAGTGAAATTTCATTGCCTAGTACCTTTTCCTTACCTCCTGCTGGTATGTGTCTTAAAGCATCGAGCAAATGTTAACTTTAGAGCGAGAAATTTCAAGTGAAATTTCATTGCCAAGTACCTTTTTCTTACCTCCTGCTGGTATATGTCTTAAAGCATCCAGAAAATGTTAACTTTAGAGCGAGAAATTTCAAGTGAAATTTCATTGCCAAGTACCTTTTCCTTACCTCCTGCTGGTATATGACTTAAAGCATCCAGAAAATGTTAACTTTAGAGCGAGAAATTCCAAGTGAAATTTCATTGCCTAGTACCTTTTCCTTACCTCCTGCTGGTATGTGTCTTAAAGCATCCAGAAAATGTTAACTTTAGAGCAAGAAATTTCAAGTGAAATTTCATTGCCTAGTACCTTTTCCTTACCTCCTGCTGGTATATGACTTAAAGCATCCAGAAAATGTTAACTTTAGAGCGAGTAATTTCAAGTGAATTTCATTGCCAAGTACCTTTTTCTTACCTCCTGCTGGAATATGACTTAAAGCATCCAGAAAATGTTAACTTTAGAGCGAGAAATTTCAAGTGAATTTCATTGCCAAGTACCTTTTTCTTACCTCCTGCTGGTATATGACTTAAAGCATCCAGAAAATGTTAACTTTAGAGCGAGTAATTTCAAGTGAAATTTCATTGCCTAGTACCTTTTCCTTACCTCCTGCTGGTATATGTCTTAAAGCATCCAGAAAATGTTAACTTTAGAGCGAGTAATTTCAAGTGAAATTTCATTGCCTAGTACCTTTTCCTTACCTCCTGCTGGTATATGTCTTAAAGCATCCAGAAAATGTTAACTTTAGAGCGAGTAATTTCAAGTGAAATTTCATTGCCTAGTACCTTTTCCTTACCTCCTGCTGGTATGTGTCTTAAAGCATCGAGCAAATGTTAACTTTAGAGCGAGTAATTTCAAGTGAAATTTCATTGCCTAGTACCTTTTCCTTACCTCCTGCTGGTATGTGTCTTAAAGCATCGAGCAAATGTTAACTTTAGAGCGAGAAATTCAAGTGAAATTTCATTGCCTAGTACCTTTTCCTTACCTCCTGCTGGTATGTGTCTTAAAGCATCGAGCAAATGTTAACTTTAGAGCGAGTAATTTCAAGTGAAATTTCATTGCCTAGTACCTTTTCCTTACCTCCTGCTGGTATATGTCTTAAAGCATCCAGAAAATGTTAACTTTAGAGCGAGTAATTTCAAGTGAAATTTCATTGCCTAGTACCTTTTCCTTACCTCCTGCTGGTATGTGTCTTAAAGCATCGAGCAAATGTTAACTTTAGAGCGAGAAATTTCAAGTGAAATTTCATTGCCTAGTACCTTTTCCTTACCTCCTGCTGGTATGTGTCTTAAAGCATCGAGCAAATGTTAACTTTAGAGCGAGTAATTTCAAGTGAAATTTCATTGCCTAGTACCTTTTCCTTACCTCCTGCTGGTATGTGTCTTAAAGCATCGAGCAAATGTTAACTTTAGAGCGAGTAATTTCAAGTGAAATTTCATTGCCTAGTACCTTTTCCTTACCTCCTGCTAGTATGTGTCTTAAAGCATCCAGAAAATGTTAACTTTAGAGCGAGAAATTTCAAGTGAATTTCATTGCCAAGTACCTTTTCCTCACCACCTGCTAGTATGTGTCTTAAAGCATCCAGCAAACGTTAACTTTAGAGCGAGTAATTTCAAGTGAAATTTCATTGCCTAGTACATTTTGCTTACCTCGATATATTTTTCTTAGTACCGCTCTTGCATCTGAATCTGGTCTATACTTTTGTTAAATGAAAATTTAATTTGCAAACTCGATGCTTTCAATTACCTCAGCAAAATGAACACACAAAGCGTCCGCAGAAAGGACGGAGTAGTTAGCAGTTAGCTTTCCTTTTGAATTACTATTTTTCATTTGTGTTTTTAGACTGCAAGCCATGGACAGCTTGGTCTGAATGCAGCAAAAGTTGCGGAAAAGGAAGCCAGGCTAGGTACAGAAACTGTACCCTGACTGATGGCATCATCTCATTTTCCAGAGTGTTTTACGAGCAAAGAGTCTGCAATCCTGACCCTTGTCCGCCAGGTGGGGAATATTGTTCTAGCTTATATCTCAATATGTTAAAACACTTGGAGATTTTGTGTAGTCAAGTAAATTTTCGCTGTATGTTCTGTAAATTAAAATCCTACGTAAACAATAGACCCATCTGGGACTCGGGGTTTTTTGCTTCAACCCAAATGAAGAGTGATAAAATTGAAGTCGCAATACAATGAACAGTTCTAGATAAGAGCCACTGGAATAGTAGAAGAGATTCCTCTTGAAAAATCTCGTGCATTCTCACAAGAAGATGTTAGAAACGCTCTAACCTAGGAAGCTGTTAGAGAGTGAATTTTTGCTGCAGTAGGGAAACTAATGCTTCAATGTCTTAGATTGCAATCAGTGGTCATCTTGGACTGCCTGTACGAAGTCGTGCGGGGAAGGAACCCAATACCGGTACACGAACTGCAAGTTGGACAACGGGGACAATATGACGTATTACGATCACCGTGTGTGCAACACCCAGGACTGCCCTCCAGGTATGCTGGGGTTTCTACAAAATGACGTAATCGATGCATCAATGGATATGAATTATTGCTGTTGCATATGATAGCATTGGTAGCCGAAATGTCGCTTGTGAAGAAGAGCTGTACTGAAATCTAAAACATATGATAGTGTCAAAGTTAGTCAAAGAGGAGGGCTTAATAGAATATATCAAGGGGAACAGTGGCACCCCTTTCTCATCGACGAAACATTTCAGAATGAGAAAGCTTAGTTTTTTAAGCGCGACCATAATAAAGCAAATCAAGAGATAACCTTCAGTTATAATATTGAATAAGAATTGAACTTCTTTGCGCGAATGGATTCCTTTCGTTTATCTTTAGAAACAACATAAACCTATCTATCAAATAACATTAGCTTTTTATCCTTTGAGATAAATATTCATAAAGTTTACATTTAAGGGTTGTGTTATGTTTTTTTGCCATCAATCGAATGTCTTGGTACTATTTTGATAGTTTGTGGAATGTGGGGGAACTGGTCAGAATGCTCCAAAACCTGTGGAGGAGGATCGCAGCACCGAGTCAGAAACTGTTCAGTACATAGTCATGGCAAGAGCTCGACGTTCAGCGAGGGAGAGGTGCAGGAGTGCAATACGCAGGCTTGTGAACCGAGTAAGTACCGTTCCGGCAAACGCTGAAGTCCGCATGCCCGGTATATCTGCTTATCGAACGAGATAGTTTTCCATCTGCATGATTGCGTGTTTCATTGTATTTAAGTTGATGTTTACATGCGCGATGTGATAGCAACTCTGGTCAACTCTGTCCCGGTGGCTTGTAAGAATTGCTTATTGTCTGTTACATTTAATTTTGTATCCGTTACGTTCGTTGGTAAAGCTCCAACCCTTTTTATCACATTAAAATATCAAGATGCTGTCCTACATCCTTGAATAGATTAAAGTTGGTCCTTTGCCCTCCAATGTAGCTGCATTTTGCAAATTTACTGTCAATCTTCTGCAGATGTCTTTATTAATCAAAAGAGTTACAAATGACGCCAATTATGGCCATCGGGTGTTGTAAAATGACCTCGAAGTGAGTCAATTTCAATCAACTCGCCACTATCAACTTTTCTTTCCCTGCAGCTTTTTGACTCAGGTGTTCTTTTGCAGAAATCACGTGCAACAACTGGGGGGCTTGGACCGAGTGTTCTGCAACATGTGGCGGAGGAGAAAGGATGCGCGTGAAGGAGTGCCATAGCGAGGATGGAATCACGTTTTACCAACCCGAGATGGAGGCTTGCAACACACAACAGTGCAACACCGGTAGGTTTCCTAACACTTCTTCACAAAGCAGTTCGGTTATTCCGTCGCCTAGTGTAATGATTTGTGACGTTTTCCTGCTTTTCCAGTCGTCTAGTAATTACAGGCTAAAGGAAAAGTCATTAAGATGACAATATGTTTTCCTCTCTGTTCTTTTTTTCATTCATTGTTAAACTTGAGTTTGAGATCACTTACGTCAACGACGATTTTCACCGGAGAGTGCTTGCCCTCCTTCACTGATGGATACAAACAAATCAAACGCTGTATTGTGCATCAGTAATCATAATCATGCTCCTATCATCCGTTGTCTATCATCGCATAATGGTTGTGATTAAGTGTTTGACTGCTTGTTCTTCCCGTGACAGTGTGCGGTGAGTGGTCTGCCTTCACTGTGTGCTCTAAACCATGCGGAGGAGGATTCTCAGAAAGATGGCGGACCTGTGATGGAAAGGTGGAAGAAGAAAGTGTTGCTTGCAATACCTTCCCGTGCACCACCACGTCACCCCCGACCCAAACCACAACCCCACCTCCAACAGGTTTGCTTTCCATCCTCTTCGAAATTTTCAACTGACACCACATTTGAATGTTGCATTTCCATCCGAAATATTTATTCAAAAATCTTCATCTCTGAATATCGTATAGAACCAATAGCAAACATTTCTGCTCAATTCAATGCAATCGTTCAATGATCACGTGCTCATGCTCCTCCACAATTCTCCGTTGCGTTTAGTTTGTTCAGTGTGGTCAGATTGGTCTGAGTGCTCCGCCACTTGCAACGGGCTGCAGTCAAGGGTCCGGCACTGCAGAAATAACACGCACGAGCACGATGAGCTTCAAGCGAGACCCTGCAACACGCTGCCTTGCCCTGGTACGTCAGTTCTAATTACCAATCATTTTTAATAGAAGGCCTCTTATTAACCAAACTTAGATTGATATAAGAAGAGATCCAACTCTTTCCATGTAAAGACCACCCAAGTGCTAATATGAAATAAATGCCCTGATGAACTTCAAAATTTTCTTTAAACATCTACTATGAACTAATTAATACGTTAGAATTTGTATCGTCCCAATCATCCAATGGCTGTTCGGTGGTTTTTATTCCTCTCAAGCGTTTCCGGAAAGTGTATAAGCAACCAGTATAATCACCGTAATGGAAAGGGCCCATTGCAAAATGTATCAAAACCCAGGTCCTTTGTTCGAGTCTTTCTTTTGATCACTTGCATTCCTCTTTACATGATTTATTTTCCACGTTTCAGGAAACGAAACAACACCAGCAACCACTCCTGCCACTCCCCAAACAACTCCCTCGACCCCTTCGACCCCCTCGACACCCTCAACCACCACGACCCCTCGACCCCCTCGACCCCCTCGACCCCCTCGACTCCAGCAAATGTGACCACAACTACTTCACGGCCGGTGACTACAATACCTACGACCACTCCACAACCTGGTTTGTACTCTTTCAGCTCATTTAGTGACCTTCATTAACGTAGAAGTGACGATTTCAGTTGGGTGTTGCCCCTCCAATGTGCTTAACTTTCCTTAGCATATCCCTAGTTATTGGTCAGCATTAAGGCATCAAAGCACCCTTAAAGAATGATAGGGAGCTCATTTGAATTTATTACAAGCACAACTCGCGCAAATATATGTCCCAATAGCAACTGTTATCCCAATCAAGCATTAAGAGTGTACTTTTAACCCTCCATCTACCCTTGAAGTGAATTGACTGGTAGCTCATCCGTAGATTGCATGGTAATATTTTAGAACTCTCTTGACTCGCGAATTTTCTGGCATTTTTCCCTTTTACCAAGCTGCGGCATTTTCCGAATCAAATTTGGGGTCAATTTTGAGCCATCTTTCAGGAGCAAAATACTCTTACTGTTTCCTTCAATAGCGACCTCGAGTCCGTGGGAGCCTCCTTGCTAATTTCTTGATATCCTCCATCACTGCAGAATGCTCCGAGTGGTCAAACTGGTCAAAATGCTCACTCACCTGTGGAGGAGGATATCAAGAGAGGTTCAGGACGTGTGCCCATTTTGAACAGGAGATCGAAAGCCGAATTTGTAATAAGCAGCCTTGTCCCCCTGCCACAACCGCGCAACCAAGTACGACCCCCGGATCCTTCCCATTTCCTTCCTTCTCTTTTTCCCTAAAAACTTTTCTCAGAAGTTCACTCCGTTCTAATAATAGAATTTTTGGCCTTGTTTGAAAGAGACACGAGCTGTCACTAAGCGTTTGACCAATTCACATGACAACTTCGCACTTTCATCTTTCTGGCTAGCTAAGTCGTCTACCTATTAGTAAGATTCATTATACACAAGGAAAACCGTATCTAAACTTTTCACAAGAAAGAAACAGCGAGATTATAAGTAAGATTTATAAGAAGAAACTCGGGAAAACAGGTTTACCTTGTTTTTAAACTTACGGCTACAATTGATCTGATTCTCCTCTCTTCCGCTGCTTACTTCTCAAGTGACATGTGTTCATGTTTCGTGTTTGCGCCAGTGTTGCTATTTCGATTGACAAAAGCCAATGAAAGTCCGTATTTTCATGTTTTCGTATTCTCTTGTAGAAACGACTCCGAAACCGCAACCAGGACCATGTGAGTATTCTTTTAAATGGGTGCAAATGCGACACAGTATTTAGCCTGTCTCCAAACATTGTCTCTAATGCCAAGATTTTTTTATATGAATAACAAAACATGATCTTGCGATTGTACTATAATTCATATTTGAAATATTTGTACACAACGTTTTAGATTGCTTCAGGGGAAGAAATCTGATTGATTTCAGTGCCATCTTTCTTATTTGCACACTCCACATTGTAGATGATCTATGCTTATTTGCTCTTCAGACCCAGAATGCCTCGTTGCCTACCTGAGCTTCGACAAAATCGACGAACAGAATAAGATTGTTTACGACGAGAGCCCCTACCACAACGATGCTCAACTGGACGGCAACCTCACTTTCGTCAACGGGAACTTCAGCTGTGGATACGCGGTTAAGCTTGATGGCGGAGAAATCGTCTTCGATGGCTCCAAGTTCAACCCGAAGCCGTCGGTCGCCATCACAGTGGCTGCATGGATCTTCGTTGAGTCGAGCGTGGATCGGCAAACCATTTTCGCAACGAGAGCTGGTGGCAGCAACGCAGGTCGGTGGGGCTCTAAGCCGCGAGAAGGGCTCTAAGCCGCCTTTTCTTTAGCTGTGCGCCAGCCATTTACGCCTGACTTCTTTTGCAATCAAACTCTGTAATATCATTTTGGAAACGTTTTAGTTCTTCTCGTTTGCAAGAGTTAAAAATGTGCAATTCACTTTCAGGCAACTTCTTCCTGGAGGTGGAGCAAGGGAAAGTCCGATGGTACCACATCGACCCGGTTGGGAAGAAAGTATTCTTTATTGTCACAGAGTCGTTGGTGCCTTCGAAGACATGGGTCCACATTGCTGGATCGTATGATGTTGCAAGTGGAAGGTGCGATTCTTCGTCAATGCAGAGGAAAGCAAGGTCACCGTCGGCCAAGGTATCTTTCGTCTTGTTTTGCCAGGTCCTTCTTGCTTTGTTTAGGCTTTTACTTTGCTTGTGTGTGTAATAAAACACCTAGCGTAATATTACCCATGAAGTTGCTGTGGCTTTTTAATCTACTGTTAGGTCGCATCTACACATTGTTGCTGGGAATGTGATTCTTAAGGGAAAGGGAGAAGACCAAATCAGATGCTTGTATGCTGATTACACATATTCTAATTGTGCATTTATTCTTCCACATGCATGGGTTGCAATTGGAATTAGCTGTAATATCCCGCTATAGGTGCTATCCCTGTCCGCAATCAATTATTGAGCTGATGTAGCACAGTGCCACGAACATGTATGTTGAGCACAGCGAGTGGCTAGGTTGTCTGAACACTGTAGAAGTCTGACTTGTTGCTGCATGCGTTGGTAATGGTCTTTTTTCTCTTTGCGCTTAGGCCCTCTTACGCAGGACTGGGATTCATATGCCAAACTGGCAGGCGGTGGCTCCGGCACTCAGTTCAAGGGCCTCATTGACGAATTCTACATCTTCAATTGCTCATTGATCGACGAACAGGTCCGAGTCGTTGCTGACACGTGCAAGCTGAGAGAAGGTATGCGCGCGCATCTTACTTTGTTTTGAAAGTTGTCGATGCGGCTGCAGTTTTGTCGTGTTTCTCACGGTTAAATTTCGATGTAGAAAAAAGGGTGCTAGCGTGACAGAATAGTTCATCAACATGAAATTTTTTTTATTTTTTGGATTTGCTTTGTCGCATATGATTGGTGTTGTCTCATGTCTGGTTGCTGATCTTGATTTAACTTTGCACCAAAAGCAACCTCTCCCTTGGGGGAAAATAATTGTGTAAATATTTGGGTATAAATATGTAAAAGATGCATGCTAAAAAGTGCTATGATGGCTTTTGCGATGTGTCGATTTATCACACATCAGCTGATGAAATGTCTGATGATCAATATGCAATGTTAATGTTGTTGTTTCCGGTTTCAGGCGTCGAATGTCCTTCGCCGTTGCTTGGCGTCTGTCCGCCATGTGAAAACTGCACTCTGCCGTCGCCAAAGCCGCCCATCACTGACGAGCCAAGTATGTTTGCAGCTAAGTTGAATGTTGCGCCAAACAGGCCTAAGTCCTTGGATGCCCCAGTTTTGGGTCAACCCTTAAAGTCCCCGGTGAACGTTAAAACGGGTGCAGGAAATATTGCCAAGTCCGCTCTCAAAGCTCAGAACATCAGAGGCAAGAGTTCGAAAAAGAATAAGGTGTCAGAAAATGCAGATTCTGACAAATCGATGCTTGTGAGGTCGAACTTTATCTTCCCATGGCTCAGAACTGTCGAGCTTAATCGAAGAAAAAGAGCCATGAAATGATATCTTGGTCGCTGCAAAGCCTTTAGGCCTGTCTGTAGAAGACAGAGTTCATATATCTGAATAGCCTAGTCTGTTGATGCTGCAAGACCTTGTACTTTGTCACGGAATTTCGCGATTAAAGACCTAAACGAATGAGATCGAGTTTTCCTACGCTTCTTTCTGTCATGATTACCAAAAGTTAGTCAGTGCAGAAGGAATTCCATGGCTAAGTACAAGCTCTTGAAAGCCTGTTCACCCCTTGTTAAAGACAGCTCGCCTTCCAAAGTGACAAAAATTTGCATCAAAAACTGATGTTCTGAGCTTGATACGGTCTGGGAATTTCCTGCTGCGTTGGACTAAGGTCCCGTTCACAATACTAAGCAATGCTTATCAAGTCCTTGAGCTGCCCGGGGGCTCGTCTCCTAAGGGGCACTGTTTCTGAAGCAGTGATTCAACGTTGATATGGCAAATGCATCATTGATTGCCAGTTATTTGGTGTTTTCCGTAATACTAGCAAAACAAAGGAGGAGATGAATGGCTTTACATTTTTCAGAAGAAACACTGCGAGTTTAGAAGGCTAAACAAGTCTTCTCCGACACGAAAATTCTGCTTCTCTCCATCTTCACGGACTTACTCAAAAACAGTTAATAGCTAGGATTGGTCGTTAACCGTTAATCTTCATGGAATTATAGCCCAGACTAAAACTTGAAGATACCGCTTTTTAGAGTATATTTTACATAAAAAACGAAGACTTTTTCATTCTGTGCATTACTCGAAAATTCTTCCATTTAATACCTGTCCCGAATATTTTTTGCTAGACGCTATGTAGATAATGGTCAGTGTAAATGTATACTCACATGTAGATAATGGTCACTTTATAAATGGGTATTCATTCTGCGAATGGATACTGCACAATCGCTAAATGACAAGGTCCATAGCAGTAAGGTTGTCGTTCAACTACCATTTCATTATAAGTTTCGTTGCTGCCTTTTAAACGATTTAAGCGCATAAGTTGCTGAAAGAAACTCTTATTTTAAAACTCCCTCGATTGGCTTTTCTCTTACTATTAAATCTCATTACTGCAGCGAGTGAAACCGTCCAAATATTGCCCTAGGTTTATGGAAGGACGTTTCAAAAACCCTTTTTGAGACTTACATCTTACCTCACTCCAAATAATATGTTTAAAAAGTAATCCTATTTTTCAAGCACGACAAAGAAAGTTGATTGGTATACTTGTTAACAAGTCTACAACACTAATCCTGCGCATGAATTCTATTTTCTTCTTTTATCGGGAATCATTCGGCATCATTCGGCATCATTCGGCATCATTCGCAATGCGAATACTCTGAGCGCCGAAATATTTATACGCCCTGTGGACTAATCTTCCTAAAATAGTGGGACTGTTTTTGGTGTGCATAGCAAGAGATCAAAACGGACAACAAACATTGAAACGATTCATCCTGATTTATTGATTAACTGACTGATTGCGTGATCGCATGAATGATCACACCGTGCTTGAATGGCTTGTGGTGCACTAATCATCAAGCATTTTTAATCAAGTAGCTACATCCTGGTGTGATTGAATCGGGCGTTTCTTTCTAGTTGATGGAGGCTATGGGTCCTGGTCCAACTGGACTGGGTGCTCGGTGTCCTGCGGTGTCGGCTACAGGATGCGGCATCGCGAATGTGATACCCCGGAGCCGCAGTATGGCGGTCTTGACTGCATCGAGATGGGCCTTGGCCCCGAAGACGAGACAACAAGTTGCGACATGGGACCATGTCCAAGTGGGTATTTCATTCCTCCTTGTTTCACGTCGCATCAAAGTTTGATGACGTCACTTAAAGCTTGTTTCACGCAAAAATCCTTGCTTACCCAGGCTGGTTTTTGATTAACTGCAATGTCGCAAATGAATTCACTTTAATTTTAATCTTCACGCTTCAAGAATATCTCCTAAAAAACTCTTGGTTACACCTTCATCCAGATCATGGACTCTTGTCCTAGAGAGCCCAGCAATTCAATAAAAGTGAATTTGTCTTGGAAAAACAATTTGATCATGAAAAACAAAAAATTTTTAGAAAGAAGCATAATTTTCGCCTGAAATGATTATATAATCAAATTGTTTAAGGATTTATTTCTTCGGAATTTTTTTCTGCTGTTAGCTCCCATTTTGTGGACAAAAATCATGAGCAAATGTATATCGAAGGGTCTTCTGCTCTATTTGTGCTTTTTAATCAACTTTCTGACATAAGTCCAGTTTTTTATGTGCTAGCTATCGAATAGAGGCCATTGTCAGTGTAGGTTATCAATAGCGAGGAATGCTTGCATTATTTTGCAGTTGACGGCAACTGGGGGGCCTGGGGACAATGGAGTGCATGCAGTGTCACGTGTGGCATCGGCTACAGAACGCACTGGCGCGAGTGCAATAACCCAAAGCCTGCAAATGGCGGCAGGTTATGCGAAGGAGCAGACATGGCGCAGGATGAATGTCACCAGAACCCATGTCCAGGTATTTGGCTCCTCCGTTGCTGCCTTTGATTTTCAGCTCTTTGTGACAGAATCAATGAAATGGTTCTGTACTTTGACTCACACCGACCGAATTCGTCCATCAACCATTCAGTCATCAATCTTTCAATCATTTATAATGTTGTTTGCTTCGTAGTGAATGGCGATTATTCCTCATGGACCAGCTGGTCTGAGTGCTCTGTTTCTTGTGGGAATGGAACGAAATTCAGACAACGAGACTGCACCAACCCACCCCCTAAATACGGAGGAAAAGACTGCAGCAATCTTGGACCTGACGAGGAACTGCAGGGGTGTTTGAAGGACCCATGTCCACGTACGTTTAGCGCCAATTTCATTTAGATATAATAATTATCTATATCAGAATCATATCAATATCAGAATCAAATATAATTAACAGTGTAATAAAGGAACAATCTTATTATTTCGTTCCTTAAGTATGCCATTAGTTCATTTGTGACAACTTTTCGTCATAATTCAGGTGACGGATCATGGTCAAACTGGTCGCCATGGAGCCAGTGCTCAAAAACCTGTGGCGACGGAACAATGATCAGGGAAAGAAAGTGTGATTCGCCACCGCCGGCCAATGGTGGGACATTTTGCGCGGGAAATTCAACCTTGTCCATCTTCTGCAAGCAGGCTGAGTGTTGTGAGTATATCAGCACCACATAAGCTCATTCGATTCCTGCAGATGCAAGAAAATATAGCTATGAATGTTCTTTATTCCAAACCCAAGTGGCTTCTCATATTCCTACTCTTCCTTTTTTGGACACGCCCTGCTTCCTTTTTGGAAATACTCACTGGGACTCTTTTCGCAATCCAGGTGATATTCCTTATAAAGACATTGGCTGCTTCAAGGACACTGGTATGGTTCCTCGACCCCTTCCAGATCTGCTGTTTACTGATCGAGACCCGAAGGATGACGTTTACAGTGGAATCCCCGTTCATGGCCAAGACTTCGATTCATACGTCACAGAGTTGATTTGCAGGTAGGCCAGGGCGATAAACGCTGCCCAAATTTGATTGCGGCTTATTATAGTATACCACATGTGTCATGCTACTCTATTCATTAACAGCACTTCTTGAGGCTTTCGAAGCTGCTCGGGGCCCCCTGAAGTTGGAAATCTTAGGGGGTCCCTGGGCCCGGGCATGTCTTTTTGCATGCCCAAACAGGAGAGGAAGAGATGCTTCTCTATTGCAAAAATATTATACACCTGCATGCTAGAGCGCTGCTCGTGAGTTTGCAGACATTTTGTGAGTTGTGAATCACTGTTGTATTACAAACGGTTCTTGGCAAACAACTGTCATCGACAGAATGAGATATGTAACTTATGCCACAGGTACAAACGGAGTATAGGTAATCCATAGCATTACACCAGGCCCACAATGCTTTGATAGAATGCCACTCTTAAACGGACGTTATCATATCTAGTTTAATGCTTGTGTGGGTCTTCGTTGTTTTCCTTGGATTCTAAGATCTTCAACAGTGCTGTTCAACTAGACTTAGATATTTCAAGATGACACTTCCAGGATTTTCCATTTGACACATTTTGATTTTTTTGCAGGTGTGCAAAAGCATCGAAAGAGAAGAAATTCACGCATTTCTCAATTCAAGAGTACGGCGAATGCTACTCGGGTCCTGAAGTTGCCAAAACGTATGGAGCAGAAGGGAAGGAGGAGAAGTTCAGATTCAGACCAGACGAGAAGCCTTGGATTGGATGCATGGACACCAATCACAGGCAGTGCCAGCAGCCTTCGTCTACTTGCATTGGACAAGAGCTGACCAACTTTGTTTATGGGCTGGAGAACGGTAAGCAAACCTCAGTTCGAAAGGCGAATCTCTTTCTGGTGATAACCGTAGAAGGATGTCACTCTGGTGATAACCTTAAAATCTTTAGCCAAGTCACACCATCAAGAGCTCGAAGATTGAATCACGTAGTCTTTAACCTATACCATATAGCACCCTTTGTTGTTCATTTAATTCTTCACACCATCTCTTTTGTTTGATTTTGACGCAACAGTAACGGCAGTGGATGGGAATTACACACAATGGAGTGATTGGAGTGAGTGCTCCACTTCGTGTGGCGAAGGCCAGCAATCGCGAGTCAGAGAATGCACCAATCCAAAACCTGCATTTGGAGGGAAGAACTGTTCCCACATTGGAGAGCCGGTGGAAACCAAACCGTGTTTGAAAATTAAATGTGAAGGTAAAGCAACTTTCGCGGTCATTTTCAATGCCCTGTTTAATAGTTTTCTTTCCATTTAAAAGACTGCATTTTGCATGGAATGTACTTTCTCCTACCTATTAACGCTAGGGCTTAGAGGTGTGTTTTTGGAGTGATAATCTTGTTTTGGAGCATTATAAAGTAGGTCTAAGGTGAGAACATCACTCGCAGCCTCTTCTTGTCTGAGAATAAATGAGAACAAACACGTCACTCACCAAACATTTTAGTAATTATTACCAACGCAGCAGCATTTTGACAGGAGAGACTTATAAAGCACCATTAGATGTTCAGCGTCAGTTGTATTCATTCGTCTTGCCCATCTTCCTAGGACCCGCAAATTGGGGGAAGTGGTCGAACTGGACCGCCTGTTCTGCTTCGTGCGGTGAAGGCATCAGGCAGCGTCTTCGGGAGTGCGATAACCCTCCTCCTGCCTATGGGAAGCCCGGCTGCCAAGGCGCAGCGGTGCAAACAGAGACATGCGAGGACGCACTTTGCCCAGGTAGGCCAAAACTCAAAACGCTTGCATCATTTCGCATCCTTTTCATATCAAATATAGCTGCAAATGATCATTATTGATGTTATATATTAGTAAGCCTTATTAATGGGCTCAAAGTATATGATGTTTACAGTTGCACGAATAATTTCAAGCCTTAAACTTAGAAGCGCTTGATAGTTGCAACAAAAAGCCTCTTGTTGACTGACGCCCCTTGACTGCTTGCGTGCTTCTGTCTTCATTTTAAGAAGCACTGAAAGTATCTTGGTACTTGAAGTAATTTCCGTTTGTTTGTGCCAGTGAACTGCTCTTGGTCCGAATGGAGTCAGTGGAGCAGGTGTAGCGCCACTTGTGGTACTGGCGTGCAGACCCGCCATCGCGAAGACGACGACCCGCCAGCCATGTTCGGCGGAGCAGAGTGCGTTGGCCCGGCAACCGATATACAGCAGTGCACCACGGGATACAAATGTCGTAAGTGATTCATCACAAGAACACCTATGCAGTACTACATAATTTCGATGTTAAATCAAATGCGAAATGTTGGTGATGAAATCAACAGTATGCTTCAATCAGCATGCAGTTATACAACGAAGCATTCTTTTATTTTATGCCGTGTATTGAAAAAGATGCGAAATGCTGAGACATGGATTTGATTTTTCAGCAATCAATGGGAATTATACGGACTGGTCTGAATGGAGCATCTGCTCCCGGACATGCGGAGGCGGATACAAGCTGCGAAGCCGGTCGTGCACCAACCCAGCCCCGGCCGATGGAGGAAAGGATTGTTCCGAGTTGGGATCGGCAACGGAATCCAAAGAATGTGGAGTGGCCCCTTGTGCACGTGAGTTTACTCGCTCTTGTGATGTCTTTCTTCTGCACTAGTCCCAAGGAATGGTGTCGGTGAACAGGGCTTCCTGGGATATCGAATGGGCTTCAAAGTAACATAAGCTTTTCGAGGTTTTGATGAAATTTCCAAGAAATGCCTCCCAACACAACCCTCTCTTGTTTAGCAGATTATGTTGAAAACTTGATTCTTATTCTTTGGTTGGGTAAATGCTAAACGTGATACAGGCATAAGCGATCATGCGCCGCAAAAAAGAATCTGATCAACAAAGAAAGGAAACCTAACAGTTCTCCCCGGCTACTGACATTTTAAGGCCATGTGCTAGCTCGCCTTCTTCTTGTGTTTAACATCTATTCAGCAGCATGTAGCTCCATTATCTAATTACAAAATCAAAGAAGAATATTGCAAGGTCAACTCATACCGTATTCCGTTGGTTGCAGTTAACTTACTCACAGGTTTGAGAGTTTTATGATTTAACCGTTCGGCGTAGTTATATGAGCAACATATTCAAAGCATCGTTTTGCTTTCCATTAGAAAATGGAAATTATTCAGATTGGAGTGAATGGTCGCCCTGTGATCAAACTTGTGGCCTTGGGATGCAGTCGAAGTCAAGAAAATGTGACAACCCACCGCCTCTTAATGGTGGCAAGAACTGCTCTCTAATTGGGCCAGCAAGGGACTTGAGAGAGTGCAATCTATCAACCTGTCCAAGTAAGGCCGCACCCTTCAATTGCTTCTGAAGTTGACTGTATTTCTTCAGTATCTTTAGTTGACTGTATTTCTTCAGTATCTTTAGTTCACTGTATTTCATCAGTATCTTTAGTTCACTGTATTTCATCAGCATCTTTAATTTATTTTTTTTCAGCAGAACTTTATGAATTTTTGTCTAGCTTCTGCTTTTGCTTCAAAGTTCAATAACTGAATCTCATATTTGTCCGTTTTTGTCGAATGCAGATTTTTAAAGTAAGGATTTAACTGTGTTTTAGTTGATGGAAATTTCACCGAGTGGACACCCTGGAGTGCCTGTTCAAAGACCTGTGGCCTCGGACAGGTGCACCGCTCCAGGTCCTGCTCCAACCCTCTGCCACAATTCGGAGGGAAGTTTTGCTCAGGAAATGACACTCAGAGTAAGCCGTGTCATCAAGGGCCGTGCTGTGAGTATCACTGATAATCCAAAAACATGACTACTTGATCGAAAAAAAATGATAGATAGTTTGCAGTATACATTAAAATATCGATGAAGGTCTCTGCCTTTAATGCTTTAGGTAAGAAAAAGTTATTGGAAAAAATGTTCCGGGATTTAGGTAATTGGCACCAAATGCGTACAAGTTGATTTCTTACGTACAAGAATGCTTAAATCACTATTTAGTCGTATAAGATGTCATTTAGGTTATCAGTTGCCGCTTTGCCATTCAGTCAATCCTTTCTGTGTTATGACAGGTGCAATCCCTTACAAGGACATCGGATGTTTTGCGGACAATTCGCCAACGCAGGTCCAAAGGCCATTGCCCGAGCTGCTTTTCGATGACAGTAGCAATCTTGATTACGAGAATTTCGACCAGTACTTAGAGGAGGTCATCTGCCTATGCGCCAACTCAGCGTTCCAAAAGCAGTACACGCATTTCGCCATCCAGTCCTTGTCGAAGTGTTTTTCTGGGCCTAACGTAGCAAAGACCTACAAGAAAGACGGCCCAACAGGATCTTGCATTGGAAGAGGTGGGTCACCGACTCTTGGAAAGTACGAATCGTGCAAATCACCGGACCTGGTGTGTGTTGGCAGGGATAAAGCCAATTATGTGTATGGGCTAGCGAATGGTAAGTACCATTATATATTGCACAGAATCCTCTTCTTCTTCTCTTTTATTCTTCTTTCCTTTCCATCCACTTGACCTTTCCTTTTCTTCTATTGTATTTTTCTGCTATTTCCTTCGTCTTCACGTTTTCATGTCTCTTTTGTTCTTCTCCTCCTTTTTCTCCCTTTCTTCTCTTTTTTGTCTCTATTCTTCCTTATAACTTTTTTTCTTTCTCCATTAACTTCTTCCTCACTTTTCTTCTTCTTTGCCTCCATTCCTCTTCGCTTTTCTTCCTCTTCAATCTTATTCTTCCATACATTTTGTGTTCTTTTCTTTCCTTCTCCTAACTTTTCTTGTCCTTCTTGATCTCTTTTCACTACATTAGGTACTTGGCATGGGTATATCATAAGCATGGTTTAAAAGCAAAATGTTTCGATCTTGGCTCGGAAATATTAAGCCTATCTTCTGCTCCTTAGTTACAGCAGTTGATGGGAATTACACTTCATGGTCCAGCTGGACAGATTGTAGTGCTCTGTGTGGACCAGGCTCTCGCTCTCGGTACAGATCATGTACCAACCCGGCACCTGCTTTTGGTGGCAAAGACTGCAGTGGCCTTGGCGAAGCAGACCAGGAAAGCAATTGCGAAGTCAAGAAATGTCCTGGTATTAAAATACAGATTCCTCTTCGCAATCAGTGTCCTTGTTATTTATTAATAAGTTTTCACTTAAACCTGATTTCCAAGACACTCCTGTGCACCTGAGTAAAGTCTGCTTTTCGGATTAAGCCATTGTTGAGGGAGACTTGAGTGCATCTTTCTTTGTCACACGCTCAGGCCAAGTTGCTAATGGTGCTAAGATCGGCGTATTTTTGCAGAATTTTTTTACAGTCCCCTATCTTTAGCCATTTCAACGTGGTTAGTATCAAATGTATAAAACAATTAGGTGTAGAATCACTGAAACTCAACATCACAAAATCCAGATAAATATTAATTTTTTTTCCTGATGATTGGTGAATCGATGTTGTCACATTTTTTTCCAGTTGACGGTGGAATGAGTCATTGGACCAATTGGACCGAATGCTCGCCAAGCTGCGGCAAAGGGAAGTCCTTCCGATTCAGACTATGCAACTCGCCAGCACCGGCCTACGGAGGAGCAAATTGCACAGGAGAGTACGTCGAAGAACTTGAATGCGATTCGCCTCCTTGCCCAGGTATCCACAAGCTTCAATTTTCTGTAAATTTTCAAGGAATACCTTGCTTGATTTGAGCTTTGCTTATTCGAAACACAAACTGCAAACTCGAAAATCTCACTACATTTTATTATTTATTCTTCAGTGAATGGCAATTATACGGAATGGGGCGAATTCAGCCCCTGTGCCCCAATTTGCGGCAATGGAACTCAAATAAGGCAAAGGACTTGCACGAACCCGAGGCCGGCCCATGGTGGCAGAACCTGTCTTGAGCAAGGTCTAGGAGACGACACGGAGGAGCAACACTGTAGCAATGGTCCTTGCCCTGGTAAGTCCTAGCTTGTCTCTGGTATTGCAGTGCCTTACTTGCATTGAGTTCACCTGTAGCCACTAAATGTGCATTGACATCGATTCATGGGCATCTGTTGTCTCTTCTTCTAGTGGACGGAACCTGGTGCGAATGGGCCCCATGGACCCTGTGCTCGGCAACTTGTGGGCAGGGTTCCAGGAACAGAACCCGGGAATGCTCATGCCCGAGGGCCGCCAATGGAGGCCAGACCTGTCCAGGCAGTGGCAACGAAGCCAAGACTTGCAACCTTGTCGAATGTCCAGGTATTTATAGCTTTACTCTATAATTTGCTGTACTCTTATTTGTAGGCAAAGTGTCTCTCATGATTTGTAGAGGATACTTCATTTAATCACTGCCCTTTCACGACGGAATAATTGCAGAATTCCTTATTTACCTTTTTGATATCCCTTCCATTTACTTCATTTGCTAGAATGTTGACCACATCTACCCGTGTAAGTAGATTCTGGCGTTTTACTATCAAAACCAGACAATTGCTATGTAGCTGGCCACATTCATAGGAGCAACTGTTTTCCTTTTCGCTAGTCAATGGCAATTACACTACATGGACATCTTGGACTGCCTGTGACAAGTCATGTGGCAATGGCACTCGCACGAGATCTCGTAGCTGCAGTAACCCTACCCCTGCATATGGTGGCAAAACGTGCATGGAGCAGGTGCTTGGACAGGACACGGAAAACGAAGAATGCTTCCTCCTTCACTGTCCAAGTAATCACCTGATATTTCTTACTTATCAGCTTTAAACTTGTCTACGCTTGGACTTGAAAATTGGCTAGAACTGACAGTCCCAGTGATTAAAATTTAAACTGGTCCAGGTGAAGAAAAAGCATCTTTCCTTGACAGATGTGTGGCCTTGAGGAAATTCAAAGATTAGGGCTTAAATATTTGCAAGCAGGGGAACGAATTTCGATCTACCAAACAGAATTCAGATGTTGTTTATAATATTTTATTTCCGTATTGACACTATTGGCAGTTGATTTGAGATTGCGATTTTTTAATGAAAATTTTGAACCATAAGGGCCCTTGGGTCATTTGCGTTCTACGTGGTGATGCTAGTACTAATATGGCGCAGTAAACATCCCTTCCACTGTCCATTTCTTTACCGTTGCTGATGATATTTTCACTCGGGTCTTGTTAACAAAGTACTTTGAGAGCTTTTGAGGCGGCCCTTGCTATTTCTGTTGCAAAGAGGTGCTAGTATTTTACATTAGTATTGCTGAGAAGGTAGTATGTTTAGTAATCACCAATTCACAGGTTTGTTTATCCTTTTGCTAGTTGATGGAAATTTCTCTGAATGGAGCCCATGGTCGCAGTGCTCCCGGACGTGTGGTGATGGCGCCCGGACGCGGAATCGCGGCTGCAACAACCCCACACCCAAGTATGGAGGCGTTGAATGTGCTGGCGACTCGATTCAACAAAAGTACTGTAAAATAGGAGAATGCTGTAAGTGTTTCGTTTAAAGGCTGTTCCCAGGCCTATGGTTTTGTTATTATGTTATGACATTATGTTGCGGTGATGACAGCAATCGATTCATTTGCATTCTCGTTGATCTTTAGGCGACATTCCCTACAAAGACATTGGTTGTTTTGCGGACAATGCAGCGAAAGCGCGCCCCCTTCCCGAAATGCTGTTCAGCGACGAGGCGAAGAGGAGATCAGAGAGCTGGGAAGAATTCCTTCCCGACCTCATCTGCTCCTGCGCAAAGGCTGCAAAAGAAAAGAAGTACGCGTTCTTCGGCATTCAGAACATGGCTGAATGCTGGAGTGGACCGAATGGGGAAGATACGTTTAGAAAAGACGGGGAATCTCAGAAGTGCGTGAGCACAGAAAGACTGCCATGGGTGAATGCTACATTGAATGCATCTAAAACAGGGGATCAGTTTGAGCAGTGCTTGAAAGACAACATGGTATGCGCAGGAAAGCTGGGAGCTAATTACGTGTACGGACTTGAAAACGGTAAGCATTTGCACTGCGTTGAAGCATTTGCCAAGTTACTACCATTGCGTTGTACCTTCATCTATATGGGTGTTGAACTATATAAGGACTCCATCAAGTGATATTGACCAATAGGCCATTAATGACTCTTCTTACATTATTTAGTGACGGTTGTCAACGGCAACTACACGGAATGGTCCTCATGGGGCAACTGTAGTGTAACCTGCGGAGGAGGTGTTAAACAGAGGGAAAGGGCCTGCACCAATCCGCGACCGAGCTTTGGTGGCAAGGACTGTTCGAATCTTGGGCCAGATACCAACACTGCCAGCTGCAATACAAATCCATGCCCAGGTACGACGTCACTATTCTAAGTCGAACCAATTGCATTAAGTCTTTTTAGTTGAAGTTCTTGTCAAACATGTCGAGATATTTATGAAGCAAATTAATCAGCGGCTGATTTCCTCGGTTGTGTCTTACAGTTGATGGCAATTGGGGCGGATGGACCCAGTGGTCAACATGCAGTGCAAGCTGTGGCAACGGCACCGTAGTTAGAACAAGAGCATGCGACAGTCCCACACCACAACATGGCGGCGATCCATGCTTCAACGCTGCAAGTAACCAACAAATTTCACCATGCTTTGCAGGGAATTGCCCTGGTAAGGAACTTAGATATAGCAAGAACAATTGCAAAATATCGAAATGGCACCAATTGCTGTTAAAGCGCTCTAATGCACTTGATTGCTTTTAAAGCTGTCATCTCTTCAGACAACAGGACAGTAGCCATTTTTGAAAGCATATATAATTATACTAGAAGAGGTCCTAATGACAGTACTCTAACCAGGGGGACACAAGCTTGGAGGTCTTTTGAATCAATCAAGCCTGCACAAGGCCCTGCTTTTCCACGGAAGTCAGTCTTGAGCGGTTTATCTGAATTCCTTATTTCTTAAATATTCATTCTCCATCTATGAAATTTTTGCTGACGCTTGAAAATGTACCTCGTAGTTGATGGTCAGTGCCTCAGTTGGGGATCCTGGAGCGCCTGCTCAGTGACTTGCGGGGTCGGAAACAAGACCAGAACACGAAACTGCACGAAGCCGTTGAATGGAGGAAAAGTTTGCACCTGTGCCAACAAGGACAGCGAGAGCTGTAAAATAATGGACTGCCCAGGTGAATGTCTATTACATCATCAGAGTTCCTTTATTTATAGCTACTTCCATGCCAAAATGTATTCTCGAAAGAATAGGTGCTTGCTCTATTGGTTTATTTAACGCAGCCTGTTAACTTGTTTTGATTTATGTGTTTCCATGCAACTGATTTATCTAACAAAGGGGATGGAATACATCAACCTAATGCCTTTGCTTAGCAAGCCTAAGCATCCCCGGCAACAAGTGGCATCCCCGGCAACAAGTGGCATCCCCGGCAACAAGTGGCATCCCCGGCAACAAGTGGCATCCCCGGCAACAAGTGGCATCCCCGGCAACAAGTGGCATCCCCGGCAACAAGTGGCATCCCCGTTATTTTTTGGTTGTAAACTCGGTCAGATATCAAGTAATTCATTTGCATTCTAGTGAATGGCAATTGGGGTAGCTGGTCTCCTTGGAGTGAGTGCTCGGTCACTTGCAATTCTGGAGTAAAGAGCCGGAACAGAACATGCAATAACCCGGAACCTAAATTTGGAGGACAAGGCTGTAATGGATCGAAAATTGAATCTTCAGGCTGCAATGAAGCTGCTTGTCAAAGTTCGTAAACTTGGTTTCTTGTTTGCTACTAGTTTTGGTCACCATTCTTTTGCAATATTCAAATGTTCTTGAATTTCTATAGAATGTTTATGAAATTAAGATACAATTGAGCGATGTTTTTTGGGGTAGGGCTTCGGAACACTATCTTAAATGTTTTTGTGGATCAAGACGACAGTGAAATCTTTGGAGATGATTGGTGACAATCTCTTGATTTTTCAGTTGATGGTAACTATACAAGTTGGACCATCTGGGACGCTTGCTCGGTAACATGTGGAGGAGGAATTCGTCAAAGAAACCGGTTCTGTACAAATCCGACACCACAGTTTAACGGAAAGAACTGTTCCGACATTGGACCTTCATCTGAGACCGAGAGTTGCAATCAAGAACCTTGTCCACGTGAGTTTGCCCACGTGCTTGAAGGTTTCCCTAAAATATATTGATAACGTTAGGTTTTCCCTTCAAAGCGCCACAAGATGCTGCTACCAGCCTTACGCTATACGGCGATGCTATTCGGTAATGCACCTGATAGCTGTGCCTCATGTGTTACTACGCGGGTTTGGTGTGACCTGTCTTAAGCTCCGTCCTGTAGGATTGCTCTTCAGTCTCATGTGTAGCCTCTCTTTGAATCTATTTGGGCATGCGTAATACTCCTTATTATTGTCAATAGAAAATGGCGCGTTTACTGAATGGTCACCATGGTCAAGTTGCTCCGCGCCATGTGGCGATGGGTATCAAAACAGCTCAAGGACCTGCACCAACCCGGAGCCAAGATACAATGGAACAGATTGCGTTGGGGAGAGGACAAGGGCGAAGGCATGCAAAATACAAGACTGCTGTAAGTTTCTAAACAGTGGAAGATAGTATTTCTTCTTATAGGTTTTCCAAAGATCATTATCAGAATGTTCTTCATTTGGGAATCTAAGAAACAAACTGACGGTAACTACGCTACGTCAATCTGCCAATTTGGCGTTTGTCTTCGACATAAAAACAATCCTGGCACTTCAAAGCACTACTCAGCCGATCGTAATTAAAGCAATCCATCCATTCTCCTTAAGGAGGTAAGTAGACTAGATTTATGGTATCAACTCAATGTCCCGAAAGTTCCCCAATGTTTCGTACCAACCTAAATCTCTATGTAATTTTTTATTGCTGTAGGTACTACCCCTTACAAGAGACTGGGTTGCTATAGTGACAAAGGGGGCTCACGACCCCTTCCCGAACTTTTGTTCGATGTGTCTGCCAACGCATCGCAGCTGAGTGGACAGCAGTGGAATGTGTACTTGCTTGAAATGGTCTGCAAATGCGCGGAGCAGGCCAAACAGAAGAAGTACAGCCACTTCGGGCTGCAGAATTATGGCAAGTGCTACAGCGGCCCTAGCGTCAAGACAACGTTTGACAAGGCAAGTGAATTTCATTGTAGGACAAATGGCGTCTCTTGTTGTTGGTGTTGTTGATGCTACGACTGCCTGTGCACCAATGTAATGTATTGATTAGGCGCTCGGTTATCATTTCAAAGTAGTTCATTTTAAAATCTACAAACCAACAATCTATATATTTATGTTTGCTAGGGTTTTTAATGATTATAAATAAAGTTGTAAAGAACGAAAACAAAAGCAACCCGATCAGGTGCTCTTTTCTTTGAATTCTAAACTGTCATGTAGTTTGGTCCATTGCTTATTCATTTTCCAATGTCATGAATAGTAAAGAAATATTTTAAACGCTAAATCGTGCGTTCCAAATCAAAACAAGTGTACTGCAAATGGTGACGTGCGTAACGTGTGTGTATAAGTAGAATTGTTATAGTAGAAGGGCGTATTACTATGACGTAATGGCATCATTTTTCATACCGCAGGATGGCCGGTCCTCAGAGTGTGTATCTACGTCCGCTGGTGCAACAGTAAATGGCGAGTCACACCTCAAATGCAGTGCTGCCGACGCACATTGTGCAGGGAAACCAGGCGCCAACTTTGTGTATGGCCTCGACGAACGTAAGCAGCCTCCGCAGTCTGTGAATAGGCGATTCAGCTCAATGCATATTATACAGTTTTACCAGTTACCCATATCAGCTAACCAAGCCATTAGTAAGCTTAAATTTTTTGCTTTTTTGTACTTCATTGTTATTCAAACTTGGATCTAAATTTTAGCCGCAGTTGATGGAAACTACACCGAGTGGTCGGAGTGGGAGCCTTGCTCCAGAACCTGTGACGTAGGCACCACCTCGAGGGTGAGAAACTGCACCAGCCCAGCACCCACCTTTGGGCCAGAATTGCTCCCGCCTTGGGCCCGACTCCGAAGTAAAACCATGCCAGGTTGCACCTTGTCCAGGTAAAGTAATATCTCATTCTGAAATATGATTCTCTAACGGCACTCCACTGCCTATATTGCCAGGGGGTTGCTGTATTGAGGTGAAGCTTATAGTACTTGAATAAATAAATGGCCTTTAGAAGCCTATAGAAGACCTTATGTCATGATACAAGAGACCTTCGAATGACTTGAAATTGCTTTAAAGAAGTCCAGTGTTTGTGACTGAACACTTTCATCGTGAAGTTTATAAACTCCAGCAATCCTGTTGCTGATTGTATAATCTGCGAGTTCATTAGTAGCTATGTTGGTTTGTCAATCGCCACATCCAATTCCAAGTTTTCTTGATATTTTCTTTCATGATAGTGAATGGGAACTGGGGTGCCTGGAGTACTTCTGAGTGCTCCAAGACATGTGGAAACGGGACGATGACGAAAACGCGCCAGTGCAACAGCCCTGCCCCTGCAAATGGAGGCCTTCCTTGCGCTGGCAATTCCAGCACGACCTCCGTATGTAGCCTGCAGCCTTGTAAAAGTGAGTACTCGAGTAGATTGCTAACGTATTTCACTGCAGCGTGCATTTCATTTGAATTCCCTTGCGTGCTCTTTGCTTCAGTTTGACAACGTTCTTCTGCCCGTTCTAGTCGATGGAAACTGGTCCCCCTGGACCGATTGGTCGAAGTGCTCAAAGACTTGCGGAGAGGGTGAAAGACAACGCACAAGGCAATGCAACAACCCCGCACCGAACGAATTTGGCAAACAATGCGAAGGAGCAGCAATTGAAGTTGCCACGTGCAATCAGGAACCATGCTATGGTGAGCTCTCTTCATTTGACCAATTCAACCCAATTTGGGGGCCCGGAGGGGGGGGGGGGGGGGGGTGGTGATTGAGGTTGAGATTTAACCATCTTTCATTGAGGGGAACGCACATTTGCTAAGTATTTAGTTCAGTCAGGCCATAAAAGCCACACCCAATTTTATTGAGCCGTCCTTTTTTCAGGCAAGCTTTCCCCGTGGGGACAATGGTCTCACTGTTCACACACTTGCGGGGATGGAACGCGGACACGTCAGCGAACCTGCGAAGGAGGCGAGTTATGCTCAGGCGATTTGAGTGAAACAGAGGCCTGCAATATCCAGAATTGTCCTCAAAGTGAGTTTCTAGTCAACCTGATAATGTATTTTTAAAACTATTGGGAATTGGTCCAAGTTGAGGTCTATTTATAGATAAATGAAAATGATATACCAACTCTACTTAGAAAGTGCCAATAGTTAATTCAATGGAAATCCATAGCAATAATTTTGTCCATGTTATAATAAATCAGCGTCCACTTCCGCTTTCCTCCAAAAAGATTTCAACGAAGAAGACGGACACTCTCTGATTCCTAAATGAAAAGACGATCTTCTTGCTTTACAATTTGAATGATGTCGTCACTTTATATTCCCGGTGCTTTGTGGGCTTTCTAAAAGATGTTGCTCTATAGCTGAATCACACTTAATCTGCCCATTGCCTGCTGCAGTTCTTCTTGTAATGTGTAGAAGGAGGCAATTGCAGCGTCCATTGAAATTCCCACCATATTTACTACAGTATTTTTAAAATTAAAGAGATACTTTAAGCATGGAGAACCTTGCGAGTTGAATCTTTGTGCCTTCAACGAGAATCAGTAACGAATCTCTTCTGCAATGTTTTCAGCATGTGACAAGAACTTTGACATTGGCTTCCTGCACGACGTTTCTGGAAGCACTGTCAATCATTACGAGTTGGCGAAGAAGTTCATTTTGTCTCTGGTCTCCACTTTTACGATCAATCAGGAGAACACCAGAGTGTCCTATCTTGCATTTTCAACCAAACCAGATGAAGTTATTGCTCCCTTCAACAGACACAATTCTTACAGCGACTTTGAGAAGAATATACAAACATTCATACAAGGAGGTTAGCAACTCAAACACTTTGAAATGCGGTTAATTTAGATGCAGAACTATTTGCTTGAAATTTTTACTGAATTATCAGTATATGCTTCTTCATACATCAATGGCCTTGAGTAAGCAATACATGAATCTACTTTGAATCAGTCTTTGTTGTAATCACTTCGGATTTCAAAGCATTTGCAATCAAAATTTCAATGACTTTTCCATATTTGACCTTTGACTGATGACCTGCAGTGCAGATTCCAGTTTAGGATCATGATTCTTTGTTTCAGCTTTCGTTGATGTTTGTTAGAGTTTCGTAAAATGGAATTGTCATAACATTGGTATTGTGGGTATACTAGTGGATATAGTATAGCCAGCTTTGAATGAATGAATTACCCTGGTTAAAGTTCCTGTAGACCTCTAACGAATGACTGCCCGGTTTTCAGGTTATTCTTACATAAACACTGGACTTGGTGCTGCCAACAAGACGATGTTCTCCACTGAAAATGGAGACCGCCAGGAGGTGCCAAACATCCTTCTGGTGTTAACGGATGGAGAGCAAACAATGGACGTATGGAAGGACCCCCCGTCTCTTGACGAAGCCACCAACGCATTGAAGAAACGGGGCATCACAGTCATGGTTGTGGCTATTGGGGAGGAGGAAAAGTTCAACAATGAGACTCTTACGAAAATTGCATCTGACGGCAAAAACATTTTCAGGACTCTTTCGTACAACGATGTCTTTCGTTTGGTCTACAATGTTAGCACAACGTTATGCTCGGGTGAGTGTTATTGCGGGATATCAGACCAAGCATCTTCCTAGGTGACATATCTAAATGGTAAAATCCTAATTTCTTTCCTTTCTGTGTCTTATTCAAAGTTCCTGCACTAATGTTTGTCATTGGGTACCAAGCATCGTATAATTGCATCTCATCTATAGAAGCAAATCTCTTTTGGCAAGGAGGCCAATTTGATAGTTTAGTGGAGGTCATACTTATCAGCATCACTTTTTGTGCTACATTTCATTTTGCTTATGGTACATGTGCTACATGTGACTGCTTATGGACACATTTTCTAATGGCCGACGTCTCCCCAGTTGAAGGTGGGAAATGGAGCGAATGGACGGCGTGGTCCAACTGCTCAGTTTCCTGTGGCAATGGCACACGTGAACGAACAAGGTTTTGCCAAGGAGGTGTGGCTGGGTCTGGTCCCTGTTCTGGGAACTCCAATGAAACCACCGCTTGTGTCAACAAGCCTTGCGTCGGTAAGTCACACTTCCGTCTCCTTCTGGATCTGTGCCTCTCACTTCGGCTCTGAATTGGAATGCCTGTTTAATTGTTCTGTCCTTTATTGATAAGGAAGCTAGACTTGTCTTTGACTTATTCTTATTCAACCTTCTTCGATATTATTGTACTTGTTTCTTCTTGCGCTCAGTTTGGCCGGCAAGATAACTTATAAGCAAAAGAGCCGTTTTTCTTCTAAATCACATCTGCCTTAGCAGACTGGAACTTATGTGCTTAGGAGACGAATCTTATTCTTACTTACAATCTCAGTTTAACGGTATCTAAAAAGGAATCCTTTTCATCTTTTTGGGTCATTATCTAAGTTACGTCATTCTTTTTACCAGCTCCAGGCCCCTTCAAATGCAGTTCAGTCATCGACGTTGCGTTTGTGATAGACAGTTCTAGCAGCATCACATCTCACTGGGAAGACCTTAAGGAGTTTATCAAAAAGGTTATCGACGCCTTTGCCATTGGATCTGACGGCGTCCTGGTGTCTGTAGTCACCTACTCGGACACCCCAAGAAAGGTTTTCGGCTTTGATGCAATAATGACCAAGGAAATGCTGATAAGTAACATTCAGTATCTTCATCAAAGCGGAGGAGGTATGTCCAGTTCACCCTCCAGTTGATTCCTATCTACGGGCATCTTTATTCCAAGCTACGGTGTACAGGGTTGTTTTTAGTTTCAGTTGACAACGCGTGCTAGAAAAAGTTGATGGAGAATGAACTATTCTTGATTTAATAACTGGAGAGTGAGATCATCATGAATTGAACAAATCTAGAGCAACTAATCAGATGAATTTTCCTTTTCAAGGAACCCGCATCGATCTTGCCTTGCGCTTCACCGCTGAAAACGTCTTTTCGGACAAAGGAGACCGGCCCGGCGTTCCAGACCTCGTTGTTGTGTTGACAGACGGAAAGTCCGACCCCGGTTCGGAATCGCTAGAGGCTGCGTCAGAACCATTGCGAGATCAAGGCATCCATGTCATATCTGTTGGTCTTGGCGATGATATCGATGTGGAAGAATTAAAAACGATTTCAACATTTAAGGACTCCGGACCAATCTTGATTGGCGATTATACAGCCCTTGTGACGTATGTCGACACCCTTGCGAAGGAGATTTGCCAAGGTATGCTCCCATTTCTTTTAGTTTCCTTTCTGTGATACCCATTTGCTTCGGGCTATGATCAATTTTTTATTTTATATATATAAGTGCTGATTTACTCTGTAAGCCTGTCTGTACTCTATTGATGCACTTTTGGAGCGCGTTTTCACGGGCTTTTCAGTATTGAGAAGCTTTCTTGTCGCAATTCTTCTAAAAACCTGTTTTTGCTGTTATTGAAACAAAGTTAATACCGCTGCATTTTTACAAGTCCCATTCCAGCACCGTTGCAATCAAATATCACTTCGAATTGAATACATAATTAAATCACTGCAAGTTTGAAAACATTTTCAAATTTCCCTGTTCATTTTCAGTGGTTGATCGTCCAAGGCCAAAGAAAGGTATGTTTTCCACTAATTTTCTGTTTTTTCGAAGTTGTGAATCAGACAGCAATCACCAAGCTCTGACCAATTTGTTCTTTACTCTCCCTTCTTAGTGCCTGGCTTCAGTGTGTCATTGTCTTTCGCTAGAAAATTGATCAACAGAGTAGGAGCATAAGATATTTTGCCAGATAATTGTTTTCCCAGTTGCATGATCCTGCAGAATATCAAATGACTGTATTTTGCCCTTTGCGTTGACGGTATTTGACGTTGCAAAATTCGACGTTCATTGAATGGAAATAACAATGTCGTTTGCCTACGAGTAGAGAGGGACGAAGGCAGTTGCTCAATGCTTCTAATCTCGGCGTGTGCAGATTTTATCTTCAACAGCTTTTTCATGATTGTTGCCATTTTTTGCCGTCAAATGTTTTCCTGTTGTAAGAATAAATAGGTGTCGGATGAGAAGTACTTCAGCATGGGAAGTTCTGCCTTTGCCTTTTATCTGATGCTGTTTTTTTCATTGGATCTCTTTAGATTCATGAATTCCTTGAGCACTGTTTCCAATTTGCAAATGCCATTTCGTGCGCACCGAGCGTTCGATTATCAAAACTCTAGCACAAGACTTGAATCGAATTTACTTTTCAGTGTACACCGGGTACAGCTGCCAGCCATCTCTTATCTACACTTTCGACAAGGTTTGTGGCAAAACCGTGTACGATGAATCTGGCAAAGGAAACAATGGTCAAATTATTGCAAACCCCAGAGTGTCCCAAGGTAAGTCGCTGATTTGTAAATTCTCAGTTCAAGACAATCTTGCAGATTTTTGCATCTCCCCTAACCAGATGTTATCCATTTATCTTTGTTCTTTTCTGATCAATTGCCTCTTTTCGGCAGAGAAAAAGAAGTGTGAGAACAACATGGAGATCAGAGAACGTGGTGGAGTGAAGCTTGATGGGCCTAACTTTAGAAGCAAACCTTCATCAGCTATCACCGTCGCTGCCTGGGTCAACATATACACTATGTTAGTCAAGGACCGTAGTCATCAAATATTTATTGCAAAAGATTCAAAGCAACGAGGTATGCAGTCGGAAGTTTTCAAAGAGTCCTTGATTTGAGGCTACATTCAGAGCGCTAAGAATCAAAATGATAGTTCACCTTTAGAAAAGGCCTTGCAAATATAAAAGAAACAAAAGCCTCATTATTTGCCCATTAAGATATTATTGTTGTCACGTAATACTTGTTCTTGAGATCTTTTCGTTCTAATGTTGGCCAGAAAATGTTGCGTTGTTCATGAATGCTGTTTGATTTTCAGCCCAAATATCGTTCCAAGTCATCTCGAAAAAAAGAATTCACGCTCTGGTCACCAATGGAAATCAAACCGTCTTCTCCTTTACGACTGTTGCAAACAAGCTAAACTTCTTCTCTTGGTTCCACGTTGCATTTTCAGTCGACATTGTTACCAAACAGGTGAGAAATTCATCGAAATTTCGTCGTGGTTTGCATGAATAAGTCGTATCAGTCAAAAAGTCATATCAGTCAGAAAGTCATATCAGTCGGGGTTTAATATCAAACTAACGGCCAAGGCATAGATTGCACTTTCAGTATATCAATAATTTTCGTCTGTTTCAGCACTCGGTGTATATCAACGGTGTTGCACTCAAGAGTGGCGACTTTGAGCAGGTGAAGACAGACGGACCTCAGTTCTTCTCCATGGACTGGGGCGGCCTTGTTGCTATTGGTTTCGATGACGAGTTGAAGCCAACTGCGCAGCTCTTGGGAGTGATTGACGAGGTTTACTTGTTTCCCTGTGTCCTATCTGAAGGGGATATCCTTGAGATACAGAACAAATGTGGCGAATATAGTGAGTTTACTCCTTCTTTTTCGCAATGTTTGCACAGTATGTTGAAAATATTGAATTTGATGAATGGATTGAAAGAGTATACAAGTGTACGCAAGCTGATTCGATTTTGGTACTAGAGTTAAATTTTTTGTATAATACTTTAGTACCAATGGTTAGAGAATGCATTGAGAAGATAGTAAGTGCCATCTAGCTTGAGTCATATAACTGTATTCAATTTCCATTGGCTCTATTTACACTCTTCCATTGTAGCTCCATTCAGTGGTGCGTTTCCCGGGGCCAATTACAAAGTTTATGGTAACGTAAAGAGCACCGACCTAGCCTCTCTCCAGAAAGAGGTTGCGCAAATGTCTCCAGCCGCAGCGATCCTAATCAAGCATGCAGACGCCCCTCCATTCAGCGAGGTCAAGGAGAAATTAGCCTCTCCTGTTCATGAGGGGCCTTTTGCGGCAACGATCTCTGGCTATTTCGTGCCCCCCTTGACTGGGCTGTATGAATTGGTAATCGAGGGTCACTTCCAGGCGATGCTGTCTTTCTCAGTTGAGGTTAAGTCGATTGCAGAAGGCATAGAAAAGCAAGTTGCCTTCAATGGAGATACAGCCACGTAAGTTATCTATTAGCGTACTACAAACGTTCTTGAGTTTGAAATTGACGACTCGCTACTTTCAATAATGTTGTAGTTCATACTTTATAGTTCAGACAATATGGCTAGAATCTAACATTTGTTTATGGTAAAATATTTCGAATTGCTACTTATGTATGCGTGCTGTTCATTCGCAGGATCCGCAGGGCCAATGTGTCTGTAACCATGCAGGCGGGAGCGTTCTATTACTACGAAATACTTCAGTTGTCCAGCAATGAGATGAACACGCTGAACTTCAATTTCACGATGCGGTGCCCTGATGGAGCAGAAATTTGCACATCCAAGCCAATACAAGAGATGTACATGCAGTCAAGGCTGCCTCGTAAGTTGCTATGCTTCTGAGCTCCTGAACTCTGAGTCTCGATTGATTGATCGATTGATGCCAGCATAGCCTGGTGAATACTCGTTAAATCTATTTTTATTAATATCCATGCTCTTCATTAGTATCAGAAGTTGGCTATAAAAGCTGTCAATTATGAGAAGAAAATTGTCAGAGCTTCTGCAGGGCTTTGGACATCTCATAACTATTAAATAAGATAGCAGACCACCTTGTGTGACAGCCGTTTTCTCATTCCAGAAAATTGCTCTGAAATCGCCAACCAGTTTGAAAATCTTCCCGACGACAACTACATGATGCGAATGAGCTCCTCTTGCGAGGCAGTCGGCATTTACTGCCGCAACATGAAGTCCGTTGATCCGTTGACACGTGCTTTGGAATACGTCACACTGCCCTCAGGGGCCAATGAGAACTTCGCCATGTATTACCGCCCCCGGCTGCAAAACTACGCTACTTGCAGTGGACCTGAGATGGCAACCCCAATGGAAACAACAGCATATTGGGGCCAGACCTGGTAAGGAATCCTTTTGCTAGCTTCGAAAATACGTATCACTGTTTGCTCACGTGATCAACAGCATGGGCAAATCATAGAACGGCTCTATATTTCAGGATTATTCCACTGTTACTCAACTTTTGTAAAAGTCTTGTACAAATACATACACGCTTTGAATGACTGTTAAAAATGCGGATGCGCCTGTGCAGTTGCACTATAGAAAACGTAGGGACGTGGTAAACGAACGTTGTATATAATTTTATGAAATAATTAGTAGTTAGTTGAAAATACTCTTATTTACCAAGTTTTCTCTTCGAATTCAACTTCTGAACATAAAAAGAGATTCTTTTATTATATTAACATGAAATGTATTGATGAGAAATTTTCTTTCCACAGGTTTAAAAGGATAAGAATCTTGCGAAACAGTCTTCAGATAGACACGAGGGACTTCACATTTGCTACCTCGGAAGGGAGGCAGATGGAATATGGTCGTGCTGGAGACTGCTACTCCAAGAGTACCGAGGATTGTCGAAAAGGACAGTTCAAAATCAACTTGGATGGAACCAATCTGAAGCTGGCAGGAGCGCCAAAGTGGAAGGCTACAGGAATGCCGGAGGATGACTTCCGAATCACCCAGTTTACAATTTCACCTGAGAACACTGTTGTTACAGCCCACTGTGGAGGATCATGCTCCGAATGCATGCCCTCCGACCATCTTCGCTTGCAGCCAGAGATTTGCTTTAACGTCGCTCAGCAACAGCAACAGCAGCAGCAACCTCTTATTCCGCCACCAGTTTCTCAGCCGGGCAAGAGGAAGAAGCGAGCCTCGCATGAGAAACGTGTCAAAAGAGACAAAAAAGAGGCTGCCAAAAACAGATGGTGGAAGTGGTGGCCATTTTGAGAGTCTGAACACTAACTATTGGACAAAAGTAACTAGCAAATAAGATAATCATCTGTGAACTAAAAACTATGTTTATGGCTTATTGTCAATTAGCATGAAACTTAATGGAGAGAAGTTGAAGGAACCAAAAGTAGATTTGACAGTAGTGATTTAATATCATATTTTGTATTGCTAATTTATAATCTTTAGCTAGGGTAATAGAGAAGGTAGAATCATCATATATAATGCCTTGCCTAGCTTAAAGGGTAGGGGCTATGGAAAATAGCTAGAATCATTTGGTTATTTAGTATATAGCGTTTAATTTTGAGTTTTTTGCTTTAGGCAGTAGAGTGTTCTTGTTGAACCAATGTGTTATTGTAATATACAAATATTGGGAGCTGAAGTCAGACAGATCTTTTATGACTATTCAGTTGCCTCAACTTAGCAAATGAATATCACGTTTTAATTTTCTGTGTCAATGCAATGTGAACGTACTATTTAAGCAACGTATAGCAATATGTATTTAAGTCTAGATTATTTAAGCGTCTATCTAACTTCATTTTTTGACAGTTGGATTGTGTGCTTTCTCAGGCATCATCCATGTCATTTCACCAGTTCAAATTTTATTTAGCTGTGGATTATGCAGAGCCAAATTCTCTATTATTTGAACAGCACTGTTTACAAACTTTAAATTGCCACTAGACAGTAAAAAGCTCGCAATAGCAAAGCTTTTTCAAGATCAATGCACTTTAAGTTACTGGAGGCTATTCATCCTAAAAGCAGCAATGGTATCATGCACCTGGGGAATTCTGTCAGTGCCATTCCCTCAGGTGTCTCAAAACTCATTTAGATCAGTATTTCGATGACGTCATAAAAGATCCAGGTTAAGGTTAAACAGGATTGTAAAAACCAGCCAATCGCACGCTTTGTTCAGCTGTGGAGTGAAATTGAAATTTGCATTTTTACGCAGCGATGTATTAGAGAGCAAGATCAAAAGAAATTGAGTAGCGAGGTAGCACAAAGTTCATGTATGGCATTGAACAAAATATTGAGCCTTGCCTGCACTCCTAGGTCAATTTGGTCATTTTATCTAAGTCAATTCGGTCGTATTCAAAGTAATTCTTATTGGTCATCACTAGTTTTGAAGAGAACTTTTAAAGTTTCCATAATCTGTATACGCTTCTTGAGTATAAACTTACCTTACATCTTGTATCAAGATTTATTTGAGTATCTTGCAGTAAAAGTCTAAATTACATGCATGCATCTTTAAATCACTATGAAATGATATTCTTTTTTTGTTCTGGCGTTAATCTTTTCATTCTTGGAGAGAGTAGCTCAACAGCATTTTCGCTCGTTTTTACAGATTTGATAAGACTTGTATCTGGCTTTCTAGAAACGCTTATCCGAGAAAGTAAGCCTATTAATCTTCATCATGTTTCACAATTTCAGTTATTTTGCAAATAGCAATTAATCGGGTGACTCAGTCAAATTTTAGCATCAGTTGAGACATGCATCAAAAGTATCTAGATTTTTTGGTTTGATTAGACACGTCTCTTATTGCTGAGAGGTGTGGCATGCTGTGAATGGTCAGAATCATTAGGGCATTATCAGCACTGAACATTTCCATCGTACTTCGACTGCCTCTACCCAAAGTTTTAGCCTGCGATGAAGCATAAAAGAAAGCCATCTACGAGTTTGGACTTTGAAAGAACAAGGAATAAAGCTGTCATCCTTTATGTACTTTTAATTGATGATTTTTATAGTAGTGCACTCTGTCATTTTTATTTGTAAATGAAGTGCTCTGGTTTGATGGCCAGTAAATGAAAACTTGCAAATGGTTGCCAGAATGCTACTACAATCATTAGCAAAAAGGTCACTGACACTAATTTAGGTTTCGCACTCGTCTAAAAAGAAATCACACAATTGGTGCACAATGATTCACTTCAAAGCATTTAATTTTCTAGCAAACATTGCAGCTCTTTTTGCAGTTCTTCAGCATGTAACCCGGATTGATTCTGCAGTGACCGCCAGCAGCCCAGGCCTTGCAGCTGCTGTTATTGTCAACGCAACTGGTGCCACCACCTCCACCTGAAAAAAACAGCAATGATTGGAACATTGTCTGTTGTACATAAAGTGTTTAGATTTTGTTTTAAGAATGGGAAAATTGATGGAACCTAAAGACAGAGCCAGTGCATTGTTGTAAGCATGACATTGCATCTCTGCAATTAGATTTCCTCAATTCAGATGACGTCAGTATTCAATCAAAGGCCAATAGAGGAATGACTTAGGACGTGCAAGCACATACCTCCGTTTTTGCATGCAAGGCAGCAGTTCGGCAGCATGAATCTCTCATTTGATTGGCATTGGCCGCTTTTTGCCCACTCACCACATCGATCGTATCGGTTAACACAGCCTAAAAGGGAATTGAAATGTTCCTTAGCAAGGCAGTATTCTTCTCTGTTGATGAGTGCCAATCACTCTACGTTGTTGAAATCCAAGAACGCCCAAATACTGAATGATATCACTAACTTGCTCAATGTAATTTTTAGACCAGCCTATGGGATGTATACCAGACTATTGCAATTCTCAAACTTACCCTTTGGAGGAGGAACTCTGATGTTTTCGTAGCCAGTGCACTTGTAAACCTTATTAAGCTGCCTCACATCCGTTTGACTGAACCCGTCTCTCTGACCGAGCATCCGGTTGCGATCGCTTATGGCCTCGAGTGTTCTTTTGTTGTTGACGCTGAAAGCCCAGTTCCCATAATGCATCACGCTGTCAAAGTCGTAACCTTCGCCATAGTAGTCAGCCTGGCCATGGGTGTACTTCTTGAAGTTGTAGTTGGCTGTGGAATGTTGAAATTATGTTTATTCATTTCTGTAGTAAAAGCTATGGGCTTTTTTAGATCGTGCAAACTTCAGAAAAACGTTGCTATTTGCAAAGTCTAGGGAGTGTCTGGTGAGGAAAAACTTCAAGAATGCAAAAATGATGCTTTCAATGTTCTGGGAAACTTTGAAGTAAGATAATGATCTTTTGATATTTCTTTTTCCTTCAATGTTGTTATCTAAAAATGACCTTTGTCACTGCATACCCATCAAACCTATGACCTTTGTCATTGTATACACATCCAACCTATGACCTTTGTCACTGCACATCTATCCAGCCTATGATCTTTTTTACTGCCTTGTATATTGGTTTTTATAGCTACCTCTTCCATTGGAAATGTTGTCCCAGAAGACTCTGATGTAGCTGTCGCGGTCAAGTCTTGACTGCTCGTGCCAGAAGCCCATGGCATGCATCATCTCGTGAATGACAATGCCTTTGACTTCGCATCCCTTGCCGATCGACACTGCTTGCTCTCCGCCAGACATTCCAATGTACGAGTAGCATCTGCACAAAGATAACACGTTTATTTTGGAAGTTGACTCCATTGCAAGAATAAATGTGAAGAAGGCAAGCAAATGTATATGCGGATATCAGCTTACGGTGAAGTTGTAATTCAAATTGATCTTTGCTCGTGCAATTAAAGGGAAACTGATGTAAATAGATGCATTTCACAGCCCAGTTCAGGTCATCAAGACAACTTGAATACAGCACAGCAATTTCAAGACGCATCAAAATAGATGAAATAGGCGTACCCTCCTCCAACAATGAATTTGATGTAGTTCCTCTGGTTGGTCCTTGGCACCCATCGAATGCACGTGTATCGGTTGTAGTCTGCTATGGCCTGTCTCACAACATCTCTTCTGCTACTTTCTAAAAGAAGAAACTTTTCCGCAGTTGTATTCTGTATTGACAGAGAAACAAAGTGCCGACGCACTAATAACCAAGTAAGTATCGGAAAAACTCTTCTGAGCTTTGCAAGCAGGTGAAATTTCTGGGAGATTTTCTCATGACAAAGACAAATTTTTGAAGCTCTTTACTTGCAAAGGGCTTGAATAACAATCCTAGAACTAGGAATTATAGGAGCGGCCAATGAAAAATTGGCAATGCTCTTCGGTCCAACTCGGTATGCACCGGATTAATGCATAATGTAAAAATATATCCTCTGTAGCTATGCAATTTAAAGTAACCTAGCTCCCTGAGAACGGAATAACGAAAGTGAAAGAGGCATTGCCAATGCACTATCATTGAAGCCTAAATGCAGCGTTATCTCGAAATAACTGCTGAAGTTTTGTTTAAAGCCTTTCAACTTACCAAAGCTTGAGTCGAATATGTATGGTACAACTCCATTTGTCCATTTCTGCGTTTCAGATCTGATAGCATCGTAAGCTGTATTTCCATTAACGATGTCGCTTGTGTGCTGATCTAAGACGATGTCTCCCTCGATGATCTCTAAAAACATAATCGAAAAGTCGCCATCTACGATTCATGTGTATCACGTACTTGAAGAAGGAAGGGCAACGCTTTTGAACGCTGATATACGGTAGTAACGGTTTGGCTCAAGTTTACTGCTCCAAATTGGTTTAATTATACTCAAGCTGCTACAGCAAAGTAGAGACTTTATGAATGGCATAAAAAGATTGAAAAACCTGCCTTCAGAAGGCGTTTTTGCTATCTTTTGGAAATACCTCAATAAGAGAGTAATGTAATCACATTTATTGAATTGTAGATAGATTTCATAATCAGAGAGAGAGCGGATAGCTTGTTTAAAACTGCATGCTAAAATATGTCTCAACTTCAGACGTTTATAATTGTAAAGATTTGTTGAAGTTTGTTAAAGTCTTTATAAACTGATTTACTAATAGAAACAGGTAGACTGTAGTACTATCGTTTCATAAAAGAATAATGCTGAGAATGTTACCAGCGCTGCAAATGGAGACCAATGCAAAAAGTAACGCCAAAGTCCACATCTTGGAATGTCCTGGAAAATAGCAGTAAAGAGTAACGGTAGATGCCATGTTTTGCAACTGTGTCTGCCTACAGAACAACATTGAATTCCTCTAAAGAGATAAATCGGCATCATACGAGAACATAGTCGCTTACCTTTGCTTGTTTGTTGTACAGGCAAAAAGAGAGTGGAAGATTATCTGTCAAAGCGGCACTTATATATCGCATAGCACTTGAGAACATGTCAAATTTTACATCATAAAACCCAAAACTTGTAAGAGCCCTTGCAGCCATGCTCTTTTTCCTGCCAAATTGCCAAAGTCCTGCCACTTGGATAAACATTGGATTTTCATAATCTGTATTTTTGTTTGCCAAGACCGCCTTTGCATTGCGCCCAACGGCATGTAGTGCTACGTGGGCATCGCTCTTAAGTGCCCCCTTAACCTCTCTTGCAGAAAGGCATGCCTTTTCTAAAGGGTGCTCTATGTAGACACAACTTTACCTCCTAATATTCTATTATCGGTTCCATGACTCTTATGGTATTAGTCATCCAGTATCCCCATAAGACCACAATTAAATCCAATGGCTTTGTCTACCAATGTGAATGGAAAGGGTTTGGCTATTCGCACAAAAGGGCAGGCCGGTTTGCTGTCTTCAATAACTAGCCTCATACAATATCTTTTCTTGAGGCGACAATAATTCCCATCTATGGGAAGTTGTTGTAATGACCTTGCTTCGAAACTGCACCTCTAATACATAGCAACACCTTGCTCGCAACACCTTCATGTGCAATTCTTTGTATCAGGTATTTATTTAAAGAACCCTTATCCCTGCACGAAATGTACGGTCTAAATTTTGTCTCAATATCGAATAACTTTTTTGGGTACTTTGGGTCTGGAGGCTGGGTTCTTAGCCCTAGTCCTTCTTAAAACACCGACAAAACTCAGCTGCAAAACGTTGAATGTGCAACAATTGCCAGATGGTTCTTGATAAGCCTTCAAGTTTGTATGTTGGTTTGAGGTGGACAAAACTAATGTACAGGACCACGAATGGCTCGTTTATTCATTATCCTATCCAGTTGCTGCGACCTTTAATTCTAATTTTGGATGGAATCTAAGATAAAATGGGAGAGAACTGTCTCCTGCCCAGAGGAACGAGTTTAGAGAACTTGGTCATGGCATTATTAAGACTCAGTAAATGTGTGGCTTGTTGCGAAATTCGAATCCTTCATTGGCTTATTTCTAACTGTATGAGATACCAGGAAACAAATCTAACCAATATTAATAAGTGCGATTCACTGTATAGTGTGAAACTAACAGCAGAACAATACCAAAAAATCTCATTCCGTAAAACTATCCTTAGCGATCGTGGTCCTTAAAGACACGAGGAAGGTTTTCACTTTTTCTAGGGACCAGGAGCTTCGAAGGGGGCCACAGAAAATGTTCAACGCTACCGAGGATAACCTAGTTTCACCTTTCACCCCTTGCACAGGGAAACTAGCTTGACGGCCATCTTCCTGGTTCAAGTTGGCAAAGGCTCGGCTACAAAGGTGGACAATGGCGAGCAAACGGGCTTTGGTTATTCTTGCTAAGGGTGCCGAGGAAATGGAAGCTGTAATATCAATCGATATTCTTAGAAGAGCCAAGGTTTGTTTTGCCTGTCCCCTTGTTTCGTCTGCAAGACGTTGAATGGAGCAAGGACGAGTCCTTTTTAAATCTTCAGTTGTAATATTTATGCTGGAGTATTAAACCACAGATTTAATCCTTACCTAAAAGAGCAGGAATAATGCTTTACCCTAAATGTAAAGAGTTTACTTAAACAGTTGTCTTTTGATTATTGGACAGATAGATACAGTTGTGGCAGGCCTACATGGTTCCGATGTGGTAACTTGCAGCAGAGGGGTTTTCGTTAAACCAGATGTCAGTCTTGAAGATGCCAAAAAGGTATGATGCTATTTTTTCAGTAACTTCCATGTTGATTGCTAATTTTACAGAACCCAAAATAAATAATCAGAGCAGGATAATAATGTTTGCCAAGAATTAACATTTGCATCCTGTTAACTTGCCCCTAGAATCTCAGGTTTTGTAATTTTATCTTGCCAGGATTCATATGATGCTGTTGTGCTTCCAGGTGGACTTGAAGGTGCTAAACATCTGGCGGAAGCAAGTATTATCTATGAATTCTTAACGTTTTTAATATGCAAATACACAAATGGAATATAAAGCTCATTAATGTGAAGAATGACACAATAATTGGTCAAAAAGGAAAGGCCTGCCTTTTTAGCTGCAATTACTCTTTGTTAGATGTCAAAATAGACATGTCAATACTAGAAACATTGAAATAAAAGTATTTAAATCATAATGATGAAAAGTAATGATGAAAGTATTGATGGGATGCAAGCTTGCATGCGTATTGGGAAAGGCATGCCACATTATGAATGATTACTGAATCTGATGTCTACCTGTGCTGTAAATTGATAGACCTGACAGACATGATGGCAATACTTGATTCATCTGCCAATAACTCAGGCAATAAACCACTGTCCAGGCAAATAGTTTGTTTGAATTCACCACTGAAAGTAAACATTGTTTGCTTGCTTTGTGAAAACTTGTTTATTGTATTTCCTTGATGTAAAACCCTTCAAGGATGTAATAGGGATGATTTTGGTGACTCTGGCTTTGTTATTGAATGTGTCTCAGGTTTATTAAAGATGATTGTCAGGCTTTACTGGGAATGGCATGTAACTGCTCTTTCATGCCTTCCTTTCCCTTGGCATTAGCAACATTTTTACTGTCAGTCCATGATTTACCAGAAAACTTTCAAATGCCAATCATTTGTCCTTTGATAATAATTGGATTCATCTTGTTGCATGGCTTCCATTTTTTCAGTTGATATCAAAATATCAATTTTTTTTACAATTTCAAGAAAATATATAAAGCTGACCCATGTTTAATGGTTGTGGGTTGATTCTTGTTTTTGGATAGTTTTGAAAAAATTGTATCATTTGCAAAGAAAAGGAAAGGAGCAATGAAGGAACTGAGCACTTTGTTGAAGGGTATTATTGGGATGTTTGAGACAAAGCAGTTCTAGCTCAAAAGGCACCAGCCACACTTCTTGTTAATTTTGACTACTTGTTAAATTCTCAACTTTTTGGGCCTAGATTCATCCTTGCTACTGATTTTGTCTTTGATGGCAGGTAGACAGTTTTTAAGACACACCTATATACTAATGAAGTCAATATAATCATCTACAAATAACCCTTCTGTAGAATTCACTGTAGAATTCCAAAAGTGGGGGGATGTACCCTCCCTCCAAAAGCCCCCAGTAGATACACCCCTGTGGTCATCTCTATTGTTCTTCTATCAACTGGATTTTACCATATTTCAACTACTTACCATAACACTTCAACATGCACCTTCAAAATCTTTCTGAGTATGATTGTTTTTTTTCATTGTGGTATTCATGTAATGTTTTCATTGTGTTATTTAAGTCTGAACAAGTAATGTTGCAGTCATGAGTATGTTTGACCTTTCAGTCATCAACTGTAAAAGAAATCCTCCAATCTCATGAGAAAGATGGAAAGATTGTTGCTGCGATATGTGCTGGTAAGTTATTGACTTAGACAGCAACTGCTCAAATGACAACTTAATTCTCTTCAAAATCATAAAACTAAGGGTTTGTAAAAGAAATTACAGTACAACTACAAGTTCAATCAACCAATGATATTAAACATTGTCTTTTGGTCATATATTTACGCTTTAATACATCTGAACTAGACATAGGTATTCATATCAGAAGGAAGTCATTTTCATTTTCTACCATGAAATTTTCTTCCTGATTGTCCCTAGGCCCTATTGCATTTGCAGCCAATGGGATTGGAAAAGGAAAAAAGATCACCTCACATCCATCAGTAAAAGATAAATTTGATGGTATGGGTAAAGCTGCATGCTTCAAAGCAAACATGAATCATTTTCTTCTGCGTTCTGAATTTTTTATCCACATGTCATTCACCAATCATTGTTTACAGTAGACCAGTGACACATTAACAAATGACAACTTGTGATGGGCTAGTCAGCATGGTATCACTAGTTAGTCAGTTGGCTATTGTGTTGATTTCTTCACTCTCAACATTTTCTTTCATTTCTTGCTTATTATGGTTATGCTTTTTTCCACTGATGGTTATCAACATGACGATTTTGCACTGCAGGATACAGCTACCAAGAGCAAACAGTTGTCAATGATACCAACATGATTACAAGTAGAGGCCCTGGAACAGCTTTTGATTTTGCTTTTGAGATTGTGAATGCCCTTTGCGGAGAACAAACTGTAAAGGAAATGAAGAAGCCTATGCTTGTTAACTGAACTTCAGAATTCATTGCTGATCAAAGCTGGACTCTTTATGCTATTTTACTTCAGGAAGTGGCAGTTCTTGAGCCCCAAATTCAAGCTGTTATCAGAGTATGGGGCCATAACAGTGGTATCTTGCATGTGGTGTTTGCTGTTGTTTGCGCTAGAACTAAAAATCTAACATAGTGTATTGTGATTATTGTAGTATACATACATTGTTCGCCTCCTTTCCTTATACTTTCTTTGATCAAGTATGTTATGTAACACAAACTTAACAGTGGGTAGTATGCTTGTTCATTCCAATCCTTACTTGTGGTGCCGAGTTCCGGATCAAAGCTTCAGAAATGTGGTTTCTTAGAAGAATGCCAAGAATATCTTGGAAAAGACATGTTAGCAATGAGGAAATACTCTAGTTAGCAAAGACACAAAGATCTTTGTGGATAGACAACAGAGAAAGGCAAAGAAAGTTTAAAGGTCATGTGATATGGAAAGAAGAGTTGGAACAAATCGTAATGGCAGGAAAGAATTCAAATTCAAGGTAAGAAAGCAAGAAGACAAATGATATGCTGCCAAAGATGGGAGAAAATGGAAGGCCATGACCACCTACACCCATGACGGGCATGGTACCTAGAGAGAGTATGTTTGTCATCTTTCTAAATCCCCATTTATTATAGATAGGTGTTTGTGTGCTTCCAAAAGGATTTTACTTTAAGTTTCGAGTTAACTGTTTAGGTCTAAGTATTGTTACGAAGTGATGACAGAAATACAAGATCAAGGAAAGTGATCACATACAAAGCACATTATCTTCTCCATTGTATGTACCCGCATTGCAATAGTGAATTGGATTCCTTTGCCAAATTCTGTTACTTCAAAAGGCAAACAAACGTCCCACAGACATGAGAACCTTTTTACAGCCATTGCAGCCCAATGACTTACTTTGATATCAAGTTACTTTCTTGAAGGTTCGTTTAAGCAATTGCGTTTTGCTTGATACTCAAGCAGCATGCATGTCGGTATACGTCTTGGCAGAATGGCCTCACTACGCCTTATGGGTTTTGGGCCACAAGATGTGGATGATTGTACATGTGAGTCTCTGTTCAAATAGAAAGAAATAAGACACTGTGCAAGTTTGTAATGCATCAAAATGAAGGCGAATTTTTAATTCTGAAAAACGGTTTACATGTTCTAGTCAATTTTCGGAAGTCTACCGTTGTGGCATTTCCAACTTAGTTGCGCACCAAGTAAGTGCGCATCAACTCCACTCTTTCGAATTTTTCCTCCCATGTTTGTGTACTTGAGTAGATAGGAGTCTTGATTAATAAAATGAACAAATCTACAAAAAACCTTTTCTAAATCGCCCTGGCAATTAAACAAAGTAACTTGAGTAAAAGAAAGTGACTTGTGAGTTCTGTAAGAACGCGTACTGAATACAGGACTTTGTAACAGTTCTTGTCATGTCATTGATAACATTGGCATATGTTGATGTGGTTGTGATGAAGACAACGATGAAAGAAAATGGCGCTACTAATTGGGCTTCATGACTGTGATGACAAGGACAATGTAAGGTATTGATGACGATGAAGCAATGGGGCTGGATGAATAAACTTTAGAAAGGGGCTGGATGGATAAACTTTAAAAGTGGGTTGGATTGATCAACTTTAGAAGGGGGTTGGATTGATCAACTTTTAAAGTGGGTTGGATTGATCAACTTTAGAAGTGGGCTGGATTGATCAACTTTTAAAGTGGGTAGGATTGATCAACTTTTAAAGTGGGTAGGATTGATCAACTTTTAAAGCGGGTTGGATTGATCAACTTTTAAAGTGGGCAGGATTGATCAACTTTTAAAGTGGGCTGGATTGATCAACTTTTAAAGTGGGTAGGATTCATCAACTTTTAAACCGGGTAGGATTGATCAACTTTAGAAGTGGGCTGGATTGATCAACTTTTAAAGTGGGTTGGATTGATCAACTTTAGAAGTGGGTAGGATTGATCAACTTTTAAAGTGGGTAGGACTGATCAACTTTTAAAGCGGGTAGGATTGGTCATCTTTTAAAGTGGGTAGGCATGATAAACTTTTAAAGTTGGAAGGATTAATCAACGTTTAAAATTGGTTAGATTGATCAACTTTTGAAGTAGGTTGGATGGATCAACTTTTAAAGTTGTTTGGTTTGCTCAACACTTAAAGTGGGTAGGATTGACCAACTTTAGAAGTGGGTTGGATTGATCAACCTTTAAAGTGGGTAGGATTGTTCACCTTTTAAGTGGGTTGGATTGATGAACTTTTAGAAGTGTGTTGGATGGATGAACTTTTAAAGTGGGTTGGATTGATCAACTTTTAAAGTGGGTAGGATTGATCAACTTTAGAAGGGGGTTGGATTGATCAACCTTTAAAGTTGGTTGAGTTGATGAACGTTAGAAGTGTGTTGGATGGATAAACTTTTTTTAATTGGGTAAGATTGGTGAACTTTAAAAGTGGGTAGGATTCATAAACCTTTACAAGTGGGTTGGATGGATCAACGTTTATAGTGGGTTGGATTGATCAACCTTAAAAGTGGGTTGGATGGATCGCGTTTCAAGGTGGGTTGGATTCAAGGACTTTAGAAGTGTGATGGATGGATAAACTTTAAAAGTGGATAGGATTGATCAACCTTTAAAGTGGGTAGGATTGACCAACTTTAGAAGTGGGTTGGATTGATCAACTTTTGAAGTGGTTTGGATCTATCAATGTTTAAAGTGGGTTGGGTTGATGACCTTTTCAAATGGGTTGGATGGATCAACTTTAGAAGTGGGCTGGATAGATAAACTTCAAAATTGAGTTGGATAGATCAACTTTTAAAGTGGGTTGGATTGATCAACTTTAGAAGTGGGCTGGATGGATAAACTTCAAAATTGAGTAGGATTGATCAACTTTTAAAGTGGGCAGGATTGATCAACTTTTAAAGTGGGCTGGATTGATCAACTTTTAAAGTGGGTAGGATTGATCAACTTTAGAAGTGGGTTGGATTGATCAACTTTTAAAGTGGGTTAGATTGATCAACCTTTAAAGTAGGTTGAGTTGATGAACTTTAAAAGTGTGTTGGATGGATGAACTTTTAAAGTGGGTTGGATTGATCAACCTTTAAAGTTGGTTGAGTTGATGAACTTTAGAAGGGGGTTGAATTGATCAACCTTTAAAGTTGGTTGAGTTGATGAACTTTAGAAGTTTGTTGGATGGATAAACTTTTTAATTGGGTAAGATTGATGAACTTTAAAAGTGGGTAGGATTTATAAACCTTTACAAGTGGGTTGGATGGATCAACGTTTATAGTGGGTTGGATTGATCAACCTTAAAAGTGGGTTGGATGGATCGCGTTTCAAGGTGGGTTGGATTCAAGGAGTTTAGAAGTGGGATGGATGGATAAACTTTAAAAGTGGATAGGATTGATCAACCTTTAAAGTGGGTAGGATTGACCAACTTTAGAAGTGGGTTGGATTTATCAACTTTTGAAGTGGTTTGGATCTATCAACGTTTAAAGTGGGTTGGGTTGATGACCTTTTCAAATGGGTTGGATGGATCAACTTGAAAAGTGTGTAGGATTGATGAACTTTTAAAGTTGGTTGGATTGATCAACTTTAGAAGTGGGCTGGATAGATAAACTTCAAAATTGAGTTGGATTGATCAACTTTTAAAGTGGGTTGGATTGATCAACTTTAGAAGTGGGCTGGATGGATAAACTTCAAAATTGAGTAGGATTGATCAACTTCTAAAGTGGGCAGGATTGATCAACTTTTAAAGTGGGTAGGATTGATCAACTTTAGAAGTGGGCTGGATTGATCAACTTTTAAAGTGGGTAGGATTGATCAACTTTAGAAGTGGGGTGGATTGATAAACCTTTAAAGTGTGTTGGATTTATCAACGTTTATAGTGTGTTGGATGGATGAACTTTTAAATTGGGTTGTATTGATCAACTTTTAAAGTTGGTTGAGTTGGTGAACTTTAGAAGTGTGTTTGATGGATAAACTTTAAAATTGGGTAATATTGATGAACTTTAAAAGTGGGCTGGATGGATAAACTTTAAAAGTGGTTTTGATTGATCAGAAATGACCAGATTGACCAAATAGCAGAAAATTTTAAGGTTTCACTTAAGTTATAGGGAATGGTCCTGAAACTCCCCCTCGCTATTCTTTTTCTGATTGCTGTTACCACTGCTTGAAGGGCGTTTTGCTTCTTTTTCTGAAGTTAACCACAAACTAGAAGACGAAGCGAGTACACGCCAAATCCTAGGGTTTCCAAAATACTATCAAAACCATCTAGGAGATTTGATTTTAATTCTGGACACATTTCGGGCACCCAAGGACACATAAATCCATGTACACGCTTTTTTTTATAAGGAACCACTTTATAAGGAACCTACATGAAGAAGGCCGAAGTATTTAAAGAACTTATACTACTAAAAACGAAATCCCTAAGGAACTTTTCGATTCGTAATTTTTTTATAACTGCAAGGATCAAGAACTAAAAAGCCCGTTTCATTCATTTGCAGCCAATACTCGCATAGATTGTTTGCTCTTCGTGTGTCAAGTGCTTCATCGAGTAGTTTCCGCATATTCTATCTCGCCGCCAGTGTTAAAGCTTATTGATGTGCAGTGAAAATTAAGGAACTTTTAAGGAACTTTTGGTTCTAAAATCTGATGACTTGAGGTCTACGAATAAGGAACTTTTGGAACTAGGCCTTGTGGTAGGTTCCTAATAAAAAAAGCGTGTAATTGCTTCCTCCCACATTTTGCAAGTTTGAAATATTTTGTTACAGGATCCATACTTGATTGTTGACTTCAGTTTAAATCCGTGCATTTCTGCAGAATGTATATGCAATGCAAGCATATCACATACGCTAATAAGAGACCCTGGTTTGTACGCCTGTACTCCTCATATCCTGAATCACGACTGACTTACCTTCATAGTTATATTCAGTTAACTTACACGGATTTCGCTACAATCAGGATGAGCTGAATTTTGTAACGCAGGGAATCAAATTGTGTCATTGCATTAAGAGTGGTACCATTCATTTGGTACTTTCAAGAAATCAGATTGTCATAAAATATATGGTTAACATTTGCTTGTTATTTGATTAACCTTTTTGCTTCCCGTATTATTTTGCTTCTTTCCAAAAAGCTAAAGTTCTCACACGATGAGTCAATAATTATTAAGAAAAGCAAACCAAACTTTTGAAAAAGAGCATAAATTAAACTGAAGACCCAGCAGCTTGTCTCGGCAAGCAAGGTCTCTGGGGCGTGGTACAGAAAGGGTGTGGCTAAAGACAAATTTGGCCACCCTCTACTTCAAAACTTGAGTCAGAGGCCCTGTGTATGAAAAATTTCTTCAGTGCTTATTAGATAGATCTCAAAAGCTGATATATTCCACGACGGTAATTGTTTCTGGTATTGCTAGTTAACACAATATATTGCTAGTTAAGTATTTTGTCGAATATTATCCTTGTCCTTCTTCAGCCAGCGTTACAAACGACACTCTATTCTCCAATTTAGCCCGATTTGCCAAAGGCTTCATTGACCTGTCTCGTAGTTTAATTAAAACATAAGGTGGGACTTTTGATCACCACTTGAATACTAAGCAGGGTCTATTGCGCGCAGGCCAAGAATCGTAGCGCACGGAGCGTAAAATTTGATGTTGTTGCCTGCGCTAGTTTCCAAATGCTGTGGAAAGAGGCATATTACACTGGTAAAACTCCATCATTTCGAACTTATGGTGAGACATTTGCTGACTAAAGGTCGACCACCATTTGCCCAAGCGTAAAGAAGTATGAAAGAAAAGAAAACCCCGTCCACACGAGAAAATGGAGACGGGATGACAGCCAGAATCACATTGCAGCTGTAAATCGACGAAGAAAGGTTATGCTATTCCCTTTCATGCGACAGAAACTGTTGGAAATTGAAGAAGTAGAATGTTATCTGTGCTTGAAACTACCTAGAAAAGACACAACTTTGACTTAAAGTGCATATGACACGAACATTTTTATTTCACCGTCTGACTAAATCGAGTACGCTGATTACGAAAATAACCTTAAAATTTTCGAAAGACGTGTACTTTCGTAGTTACAGCTGTTTCTATCATAAGGGATTGGGTCGAGTTTGACAGGAAGTGACGTAAAGTAGTTGTGTTAGTGAAAAGTTTAGATTGCTTCCTAACAAGAAACAGTAAGGCGGAATTTTACTTGCGACCATGTAATCGTGTCGGACAGCGAATGTTAGAGCTCGATGGCTTCAGTTTTCGAAGAAAGTGAACAAGAAGAGCTTATAGGTGCCTCTGGTGGGCTTTTTTACCATACCAGAACGAACAATTCGTTTCGTCTGGGGGAAATTCGGACGCGGAGCCAGGCGAAGCTGGCACGGCAATCGAAAGAGACCAGGCAAGAAGATACGGCCTTCCCAACTGCTTGATCGACGGCGAGGAATTATTCCTCTGAATGAATGGTGAGTAGGATAAATCGTCATTGAGTTTTAAAGTTAGAAATTCCGTATTCGCTTTGCATCGTGGCTGTTTTCAGGTACCATAACCTGATAAAAGTTTTCCAAAAATGGCCTAGCCTAGGCTGATGAGTTTTGTGGGCAAAGTTAAAATATGACTTGCCAAAACGAAAACGGCTTGGGGTTGGTTTATATTTTGATTGTTATTAATTCTTAGGTGTGTGTGTAAGTGTCAAACTGGGCTTCTTGTTGGTGCAAGGGAGTACCGATGCTGCCAAGGAAGTCCATGGGAAGCTTGTACTGCGGCGTATCGGAAGCTTGTTTTTGAGGGCATACGGACCGGGTGTACATTGAATCCAAAAATCACGCTCTTTTTGGTCAGGCTCTTCAAGTTGAACGAAGTCGCTTATCTGGCTTTCTGTTTCTACTTTTGCAGTTGAAGTGGATGCAACATCGGATAAACTTGTCGCCTCAGTAGTCGATGGTCTCTCATCAATGTTGTTCCTTTTATGAGCTGTGGAGGATATTTCGTACTGGTTTTTAACAAATACTTGTGAATCACGTTTACCTAACAATAAACTTTGAAATGTGAAAGCTATAAAATGAAAATAATAAAGAGAAATAATTAAATATGTACACATGTTTTGTTTTTGTTAATCAATTTTCTCGCTTGAATTTTGCATCTGTACCCCAAAGAAAGTTTGAATTAAATATTTTAAACATTACAGGAGATATTGATTTAGTTTGATTATGTATTGCAATTATTTTAGAAAGTTATCAAACTAACTGAAAAATTAACATCAGGGATGTTTTAATGTACAAAAATGCTGACATTGACATTGGTGAGGCAAGGAGTGCCTAATGTAGTAGATTGTCCAGTTACCAGGAACTTTTAGTATCTGTCAAGGCCATCAGAAGCAGGAGTCTGGAGCCCCCAATACTATATATGCCTTAAAATAGTGTACTGGCGGGGAAGCAATACAATAGGCAGACCCCCCCCCCCAGAAAATGAATTTCGTTCTGACGACACTGCCTGGTTTGTTATAAAATCTCCGACTGCCCTTTATGTGAATGTTCAATTTGAATTTTCCAAATATCGTCCAAAATTTTTCTTGGATACACATAAATAGTTTGTAAAAAAACTCTCTACGAAGGGAGTTCACAACGACACTGGTACAGGAATGAAGCACTGCGCATTCACATAAAAAGTATTATGTGGGTGCCCCCGGTGTTTATGTGGCATCATCGACAACGTACTTCAGGTGTAAAACAATAGGAATTTGATAGGCAGTTATCCAAAACAATATCAAACATATTACTCACCATGAGCTTTTGACGCTTGCCAAGCTCCTCGTCTTGTTTTGGTTTGCGGACCGAAGGTACAGCATCTCATCAAAGGAATGTTTTGGTGTTTCTGGTGTCAAAGACAGGTATCGAGGAGAACGTCAAAACTTGGGCAAAGTTAAACAATGCATCGAGCTTCTGTTGGTGCAGCAGTTTTCAGACAATGCTTGAGTAATAATAATGCAAAAAACCCCTCTGGGGGAGAACAGTTGTGCCATCACATAGTCAAACCATACAGCAGCTCAGTTCTATTTGAACGATACACAACCACTTTACGTCACAGAGGTCATGTGACCGCCTGCCCGACCGCGTTTTTCTTATGACACATTTTGGCCAAAGTGAGTGTCAGAAAACCCCGATTTTCGAGAAAAGTACGCCGAAAATGAAAAATCGAAGTTCACCATCGTTACCAGCGATGTTTAGTTGATAGTTTAAGCGAATAAAATTGTTCGTGTCATATGCACTTTAAGGGAATCGGTAAAGGTGAGACTACCTCTTGCTTATTCGATAAAAAAAGTGTCCGATTCAAAATTATTTTTCAAATGTTTCGAATGTCTGCTTTAAAATTTAAAGAATTAGCAAAATATGTTGCTCTCCTGGAGCTTGTTAGTGTAGTAGAATTACGGCTTTACCCCGACAAAAATAATATAAAAATGAGATTATTGCATGTGAGCAGGGGCGCATGTACCCCTTTCATCAACTCTGCTCACCCATCGAGAAATGAGTATTGACAATAAAGGCATAGTTCTGAATTGAACCCTTGCGCTTAGCTACTGTGGAGCAGAGAAAACATACTCCAATCTCTGCCAAAAGTCTTGGAACACTTGCTCTAATTTACGCATCGCGCAGCGTGCTTAATCACCTCGCCCCTCAAACAATGTTGTGTAGCGCAAAAGAAAATAACTCTACAAACTCAAGTGATGAATTTACATATAGCTATGGCTTTCACCTAACGATCCAACAATGTTTTAGGGGGAAGGGGTTGCAACCTAAAAGGAGACACAGGAATAGAACGGGGGTTGAAAAATCACTTAATGTTCAAGGTGTTCCAATTACTTTTGGCAGAGATTGTAGCTTCTTTCTTGGAGGATCTGCTGTAGACGCCTTTCTTGTGTCAACCAACATTCTTCTGCAGTCACAATGAACCAAGACTGTACCAATAGGGGATTATTCAAGTAGCTAAAGAAGAAGTTAACACTGCGTCTATTATGGACGTCTATCATAAATACATTTCGACTTAAAATGCTCCAAATTTATTACATTTAATCACATAGTATCACCAGCACTAATTGATAAAACGTACCTTTGCAAGTCAGAAAAATCTCTTTCTTCACTGACTCGGGTCTGTGTTTTCAGTCCTTTCATCCTTACCTTCACCGCTGACTCTTTCTCGAATCCTTCGAATCCTCAATATTCGCTTGGCCTTTTCTTTATTCCACCTTTTAATTGAACTCACTTACTAACGGTAAACATGTTTAAAAAAGTTGTACATAATGCATTTTCCTTTCAGAAGATGTACATGTTATGTAGTTTTGGCGAAAAAAAGATTTGATTCCCTGTTGTCGGTTGGCCACTATGGGGCTCGCCCATATATGGGGTTTCCAATTCCCAATTAATGGGGCTTTTTTGTCATATCTAACATAGAATAGAACATCTGTGCCAAATTACAGATTTTATCATATTTGTCAGGATTAGAGCGTTTCAACACCCATTCCACTACACTATGTGAGCTGTCGTCAATTCCAGTGTTCCAATCTTTTCCTTCATTTTCCAGCATATCTCCTACCTGCACCCGAGCATTTTAGAGTAGTAGGGTTTAGTCTTCAGTACTCGAAATCTTGAAACCTTCTGTGGAGAAAAAGTTGGTCAGAAAAGTAAAGTTGGCCACTTTTTTTCTAAACGCCACCCAACCAAAATGGTCCAGCCACATCACTGTCAAGAGACCTTCATAAATGCCATATTTGTCAAGAAGCAACGCCAGAAATCAAACGTTTCTTTGGCGGTTTTACCACCATCTTAAGGAAAGTATAGCTTGCGTGACGATGGCATTTTAATGCAATACTCGCTTTACTAGGACTAGAATGCTGTCTGCCAAACTACAGACAACTTTTCATTTATTCACATCTTTTTGGTATTTCTCGCGTACTATGTAGCAAATTATATTGTATGTTGCATTCTGCAAACCATAATCTTCCAGAAATCTTATGCAATAATATGGACTGAAAAGACCAAAAATCTATATCGAGAACAAAAGGTCTTAGGCTCAAGTTGTTTTTACATTTGATTGTTTTTTGCCCTTCTACTGAAATGGATATCATAGAGTGTTTGTCAAATACCTTTATTCAATACTTGCTTTTTATTCAATCAAAATTTCCGCACACTCAGGAAAGAGAAGCGGTTAATGCTTTGAAAAAGTTGCGGTTGCTGCCTTTTCGGTATATCAGTACTGGAAGGAAAAGTGAACCCTCATTGATGGTAGGGAAAACAGGGGCGGATCTAAGCCTCCGCATACATTACACATGAGACAGTCAATTCTTGTCACATTACATTGAATGCATTCGAGTACCAATTCTTGCTGAAACAAACCGCCACTTCAATCACTGCTTTAAAAAGGAGTGGATCGAGCAATTGGACTTTGTTTTCTGGAGCCATGATAGCGGTCACCTTGATGTGACCACCTTTCTGTAATCACATGAGACCACAGTTCCACATTTGTTTGAACAAAGCACGCCACTTGTTGGGAATCTAGAATACCATCGAAATTTCATTATAAAGTCTTCATGTTGTGTATTTATATTTATCTGCAAACTAATGAACCAAAATGAATAGGTTACACGATTCCTAGCGTATCTGAGCTTTGTAATTCGGGAGGGACATGTCAAACTTTAGCAGAACAATTAACGGAGCATCTATACATTGATTCTTGTCTGGACCAAAAAGACAGATTTACGGCTCCTTTGGTGAAGCATATTTTTCAGTTAAGAAGCTAAAAATGATGTGACAGCGAAGTTAAAAGTAATGTATTTTCTTCCAAAAGGGTAAGGAAAGCAGGAATTTACAGATCATTCTGCGATTGGCAAAATAAACTTCACGAAAAGATGGCCAAATCTTCTTTGTATTGTTGTTCACAAAGGAATAAGATACTTTAGCCCACACTTAGCTGAAGTCCCTTGTAGCCCCATAGTCCATGGTAGCCCTTATCAAATGGGAAAAGCGAGAGACTTTAGTGGATAATCGTTTGGGCACGGAATTCAAATTAAGCTCAAGAATAGAAAGTTCAGAGAAATACCTCGTTTTCTATTCCATTACGTTTTCACCGAAACTAAATTTCTAAGTGCTGTTAAATCATTAATTAAAGATAGAGATGTTGCTTGTTAGAATTGGCTGGCTGTGATAACGACCACTCAGAGCAAATATAAATTTGTGTCTAATTAAGCATTCGTCAGTCATCCTTTTAACTGAAAGTCTCACAATACGAGAAACGAGATGGTTTTTCTGTTAGGTAATGCAAGATGGTTTTTCAAGAAAAGTATTGAAGTCTTTTGACTTGAAGCGTAGGCGTACTTGAAGCGTGGAACTTTCCTCTGACAGAATCATAATGCATATCACAAGAATCTACTAAATGTTTCTTAACCATAATTATAAATGGAGTACAACGGATATTTATCTGACGAGAGCTTGTTGCATTGAAAAGAGTTGATAAAAGGCCAGTTGAAAGAAAGTCTAGTTATCGCATTTTATGAAAATAATTCACAAAGCTATAGGCATATTTCAATAGAAGAGCAAGTACAGGTAGCATTCTTACATCAGCAATGAAGCCTAGGTTGATGGTACAATAAATTTCAGTTTAACTCTTACTGTATAAAAGATAGTTCTCACTATGATTTCAAGGTGACTGCCACACTTAACGTTAATTGGAATGACTCATCGATCATCAGGTTCCCGTCGCAGAGGCCATCAAGTTCTCCTCGCAGATATTTGGCTTAACTAAAAGCATATTTCGCTACCTTTTTATCAAGACGATGGAATGGTACATTCGTAAAATGCGTTCTAGTCACAATTTTCGCCGTAAGCACTATGACACCAAGGGGATAGAATGAGTACAAAGCAGCAATTCTTACTTTTTGGTTGCAACCAGGATGAGGTATGCACATTGGTAGAGGGTTGTAATTTGATTCATGTACATTGGTCGTGTTTTGCTTCGTTTAATGAACAGAATTTCTCATTTTTGTCTCTTGTCTTTCGTTGGCTAATTTTCACAGGCTGTTTTCCGTTCACAACCATGTGAGGAACATTTTCTAGAATTAAAACAAATTGGTTAGAAAAAACACTAGTTGAGTTTTATCATGATGGAAAGAAAAATTTACAGATAGACTAAGCCATCGAAAGATAGTATGAAGCTCTTCGTGTTTCTACACATTTCCCTGCGAAAATGATACCAAATAAACTACAAATACCAGATTTTGAAACTTGAAAGTGTTGTGTGGGGACTTAAGAATTCAAAATATAAATGATCTACAAATTGGTGACATTCATATCTTGAAAATGTAATCAAATCAGAGATTGATCGTGAAGTTTTGAAGAATTGAAAAAACCACTAGTTGCTGACTACATCAAAATTCTAGTTTCATAAATTGCTTTAACATACAACCCTGTGCAATTAAATTCTTTTTGGCTAATCCTGTAAGTTACAACTTCTAAAAGCTCGATTTCCTTTTTGCAAGCTCAATATCTGCAAACTTTGCACATTGCATGCGTCCCTGTTGCCGTTCACATTTTATACTGCTCCTCGTACGCAACATCTCATCTAGGATTGTAGAATGTCTTTTTTGCCGTGTCAAAACTGCAACATAAAGAAGTGAGAAGACAGGACTTACCTGGTACAGATAAAAAGCCTCTTTGTCTTCTTCTCCAATGGGGTCTCCCAAACCTTAGCCACAAATGCAGTCTTTCTATTTCCGTTCTTGTTGCTAGTTATTTATTTAAATATGCTGGCCATGGTACCGTCTTTTCAAATGACCCAACCACATCTAAAGAGAAAAGAGGTGCAAAATGATTAGAGCTTTAATAAAAAGAAGAAGATCTTTCTAAGAATAAGTTGATTTTGCGAGACTTTTTACGGGGTCACGGTGTAGAAGGTTTCGTTTTGCCTTTCTGTGTTCACAACCAATGTGTACTAATCATTGCTCCCTTGTAATGTCACTAGGTTTCACAGCTTCAGGTTGAAACTTTCGCCATCAAAACAAACAGCATGGATCTATGTCTTTACATTTTCCGTTTCAAAAATAATGCTTTTCCTTTCAATATCCAATGTCTTTCTTTATAAATCCAAGGAAGGAGATCTCAAGTCAAAGAAATTAAACAAAGACACGGCTAAATATACAAGAATTATAGTAAAAAAGTACCAAAATCTTATCAGTACCTGGTTTAGGAAACAAATAGCTCTAAACGTCGTTGCATCAACTCCCTTGGCTCCAAGCAATAAGAAAGAGTACTTTTGATTCTTTTGATTGTTCCAAAACATTGTCTGAACTGCAACCTCTTCCCACTCAACCCATTGTCTGCGAAATGACATGCTTCGTGAAACTAAGCATTGAACATTGAAAGAGGAAGGTGATTAAGGATAAAAACAGCCTAAGGTACCTGAAAAGCGTTTATCAACGTCCAAATACCCTAACCCAAGTGAAGAATGAAGACGCATGTGAAGAGTGAGGACAACTGAAAGCATGAGCTACTTGCAACTTTATCAATGATAGGGGCCTAGAAAGAATACAACGAAAAAAAATTTCTTGGCTACTTACCACCTCTCTCAGGTTAGAAGAAGTTGTAAATCGTCCTGAAAAGCCTCAGCATCCCTTTCCAACAGTCGTCCTGAATCCCCAACTATGCTTAAATTGAAGAAACGTAACCCTTAGCCTCGGAAGACAGAGGGAGCATAAGGAAAATCAAACATATCAGTAACACTAGGTGTAGTCATTTCTAATCATTGGTTAATTCGTAAAAATCGCATTTCCCCATGGATATCTCGTCGAGATATGCCTATTCAATGCTGTTGCGTATGTAGCCAACAGGCTGAGGTCATACTAGAGCGTTGAACGGGGGACTGTGATCACAAATAACACAATAACCTAAGGCACCTGAAACGACGTTTCTCATCACCCCTATGCCCTAATTCAAGGTGATGAATGGTGATGGAACACCGTCATGCGAAACAGGTAGAAAACGAACTACCTAAATTACCATTTACAATTACTTTAATCATTACTTTAATTATGACTTAATATACCATTACGTTATTTGTAGTTGTTCCAAATTATTGGTTAAATTGCGAAGTTAGTCCCCGTGAATATCCCTAGACCTCGTTCGAGATACGCCTATTCAAAGCTGCTGCGTACAGAGCCAATGGGCTGAGGTCGTACTAGAACGTTGAACGGAGGACTGTGACCACAAATAACACAATAACCTAAGGCACCTGAAACGACGTTTCTCATCACCCCTATGCCCCACTTCAAGGTAATGAATGGTGATGGAACACCGTCATGCGAAACAGGTAGGAAACAAACTACCTAAATTACCATTTACCATTACTTTAATCATTACTCTAATTATGAATAAAATAACTTTTTATTTTATTGTAGTCGTTCCAAATTATTGGTTAAACTGCAAAATTTGTCCCCGTGAATATCCCTAGACCTCGTCGAGATACGCCTATTCAATGCTCCTGCGTAGATAACCAATGGGCTATGATCATACTAAAGCGTTGAACGGGGAAATGTGATCACAAATAACACAACAACCTAAGGCACCTGAAACGACGTTTCTCATCGCCTCTATGCCCTACTTCAAGGCGATGAATGGTGATTGAACACCGTCATGCGAAACAGGTAGGAAACAAACTACCCAAGTTACTACTTAACACTATGATACATGTAGTTGCTCCAAATTATTGGTTTATTGGTAAAACTCTCCCACTTGGTATCGCATAACCGTCCTACGATACCTATTCAATGTTCTTCTGTACTGACCGAGGGGCCATAGTCGGTACTAAACATTGAACCGGGGATTGTGATTACAAAAACACAACAACCTAAGGCACCTGAAACGACGTTTCTCATCGCCCCTATGCCCCACTTCAAGGCGATGAATGGTGATGGAACACCGTCATGCGAAACAGGTAGGAAACAAACTACCCAAGCTACTACTTAACACTATGATACATGTAGTTGCTCCAAATTATTGGTTTATTGGTAAAAACTCTCCCACTTGGTATCGCATAACCGTCCTACGATACCTATTCAATGTTCTTCTGTACTGACCGAGGGGCCATAGTCGGTACTAAACATTGAACTGGGGATTGTGATTACAAAAACACAACAACCTAAGGCACCTGAAACGACGTTTCTCATCGCCCCTACGCCTCACTTCAAGACGATGAATGGTGATGGAACACCGTCATGCGAAACAGGTAGGAAACAAACTACTCAAACTAATACTTATAATAAGCAAAACAACAATATAAAAAAATCAAAGCGCGCTAGTGAGCCAAACCACTCACTGCTTTTCTCCGGATGAAAATTTTTCCAAAATTATTCATTTCCGTCCCTTGGAGTCCATCCTCACCATCCGCCAACTGAACTAAAGACGGAAAAACAGGATGATTAAGTTCAATAAGTGAGATGTTATAAAGGTGAAATATTTTCTGTATACTTATTTCCGATATACTTGTTAATGTACATCTTTAGACCTGTCGAGTTGCCTATTTACTGTGTACAGATTACGACGGGCAATTGTCGGTATTTATCACTGAACAGTGAACCATAATTACAAACAGGACAAGAACTTAGGCAGCCTGAAACTGTGCTAATCATCGCCCTTTATTCTTCGGATCAATGAATAGTGTGATATTACTGGCCCTGTAAATCATTTGTAAATAACGAAGCCTTTCTTCCAGTTTTGCAATTGTCATTAGAGTACTAGGGGCTTTCCCGAGTGTTTTTCGAAAGCAGGCTTTTAAATTTCGTTCTAGTTCGTTTATCTACTTGTCTTTCTTTTGTCCCTTGCCCTTGATCGCCCAAATCAATTTTTTTTATTTGTAACATTTTGTTGGTAACACTCACGTTCTTTGGGGAGAACTGTTGCCTACATTTGTGTTGGTAGTTACAGCCTTACTTTTTCCCTTTCTCAGCGTAGGACAACGTTTATAGCTATGATTACCTTGGCAAGCAGAGGTGAAGGATAATTCTCAGGTTTAACTTCAATCAGTTTTATGGATATTCTCTGAGATGTTTCCTCTCTTTGCTAAATAACATAATCTCCCCGGTCGAGTTCTCATCATTCCACCTAATTAAATTCACAAAATATTTCAATATGGCAAAAGTGGATGCAGTTTGTATAGTCGACATTCTACCCAGTATAAGCACTTTATGAAAAACTTATGCACTTTATGAGAGATGGAAAACAATGATCTTCATGCCTGAATCAAAGTTCATTTCTTAACAAAGAACCAAACTTAACTTAGGCATAATGTTAAACTGTCATATTTCATGTTAGTAGCCTCGTATTGAATAGGGGTTGGCTTGGAAGAGTGCCTAAATGCATAAACATGTGTTTCATTATGGTGTCATCTTTTCGTGGTAGCAGAGGGTAGTTGTGCAAAATGAAAGTTAGCAAAGCGTTTATAGATGGAAGAAAGTGTATGTTTTTAAATGAGAACTGTTACACAGTACAGAAAATCGGCGGATCGGCGGATTATCAGAGTTGAATTCAGCGTGAGAGAATTTCAAAATGGCGGCAGCTTTTAAAACACCGCCGGTGTTCGATATTGATAATAATTTTACAGTAGATGGATTGAAGAGATAAATGCCTGGAAGGAGCTAACAGATCTTACAGAGAACAAACAAGGCTTGGCAGTTGCATTATCTTTGCCTGAGAATGATGGAAGTGGGATAAGAGATAAAGTCTTTAGTGTTGTGACGATTGATGATTTGAAAGTCGCAGATGGCAATACGAAACTAATCACTTACATGGATCAAATATTTAAGAAGGATGAATAATCTGATTTGTCCGATTCGGCCGAAAGGCTGACATGTTGATGGATGTTTATGTAATGGATTTTGAAAAGCTTTAGAATAGAACAAACAAATTCAAATGGAGATTCCTGAAGCAGTTCGTGCATTCAGGCTTCTAGAGGGAGCAGAATTAGACCAGAAAGCCAGTCAGTTGGTTCTTACAGGAGTGGATTATAAACAGACAGCCGATTTATTAAAACAGATGGGCAGTGCTTTAAGGTTTTTTGGAAAACAATCTCTGGCCAAGGAGACCATATCTCATAGTGCTATTAAGGTTGAGCCGGCATATGTTACTGAAAGTTATCAAGAAACAGATCAAAACCAGGAAGACTTATTCACAAAAGGTTACTCACAAAGTGGCTTTAATTGGGCAAGGAAGCGGAGCTTTCATCCTCACAATATACAGCAAAGTGCCTATCGTCGAAGTACTGGCATTCCAGGTAAAGGAAAGGGGAGGTCGGCTGCTGGCTATGATGAATTAAGGACCAAGCGAGTTAACCCCATTGGACCAGATGGATATCCTCTACGATGTAGGAGTTGTCGGTTAATAAGAACACTGTCCAAATTCATATGAAACTAAAGCGAGAAAAGCAGCTTTTGAGGAGGCAGTTTTGTTTACTTGAAATCAAGAAGAAATGCAAGTTTTAGTGGCAGAGTGCATGTATTCGGCAGTTCTTGGTAGTGCATGTAGTTCTACTGTTGCGGGTGAAGAATGGCTATTTGGACTCACTGAGTGATGATAAAGTGTCACAGGTTGCCCAGCAGAACAGCAATAGAACTTTCAGATTTGGAGGTGGGTGTTAGTTACAGTCCAAAGGACAATCCATGTTCTTTAGCAGTTGTCAATTTTAAAATTGTGACAGATGTTGTTGAGAGTGACATTTCATTACTCTTGAGTGAGGATTCAATAAAAGCTGCTAAAGTAGAACTAGATCTGGAAAATGACAGTGCAACAATTTTTGGACATGAAGTTGATCTACAGTGCATAAGCTCAGACATTACTGTGTTCCTCTACATCAGCATGAGTTACCAGTTGAATCCTGCCTTCAAGTCCAATCAAACCACACTTATGAAAGAAAAGTGCAATTGGCTCTTGTGGAAAAGCTTCATAAGCAGTTTGCTCACCGCATATCACAAAGACTGAAATCTTTAATGAAAGATGCAGGCATTAATGAAGCAGGCACTTTGGATCTAGTTGATGATGTATCAGATCAATGCGAAATTTGTCAGCGTTACAAGAAGAAACGCAAGACTTCGGAATGTGCATAAAGAGAATCCTCATCTTCAAACAGTAACAACAACTTTAGACAGATTAGGTTTTTGTGCAGTTACATAAGTTATTGCTATGGTAACTCACCTTTCTAATATCCCGGATCGAGCAAATGAAGTATGGCACGTCGGGCGCTGACTTTCTATGTACATGCAATCTACAAAGGAAAACATAACATCAAGACCTACAATATTTACAGGTTTTATAAACATGAATAGAACCCGGACCCAGCACCTCTTTAATCTCCCGTAATCTACATAGCACGCTTCGCAAACCACTTTCGGAAGGTGACACGGGGAATGCGGACGCGCTCAGGAGGAGCGTATATACTGAAAGATATCTCAGGCCAACATGTTACTTCAATAACGTTTAACAATACCAAATTTACTTATCTTGAACTTTTTAACCAACTAAGAGGACGCTCATCCAATTTCGTTGGACTCAGATACGATATTGCGATCCTAGCCGAATTAGTTTTCCTCATCCATCCATTGATGTATGGCATGAAAGCACAGTAATAAGCAGAATGGAAAAGCATCTGAAAGGAACTGGGCATACTTGAACAAACTGGATTTTGGGGAAGAGCAGCCAAAAGGGGTTTATTTTGATAAATATGTTGAAGAATGGGAGTCACTGGAAGTTGTAAATAACAATTCTGTGTCAGATAAAGTGGAGGAAGCTAAACATATTAATTGCAAAATTTGTGTAAATTCAAAGTCTTTGATGAAGTTGAAGATGCAGGACAGACAAGAATGAGCACACCCTGGGTAATGATGGGTAATTGATGGGTAACAGAAAAGGTGATTGATGGGTAAAAATTTGTTAAAGCTAGGTTAGTTGCAAGAGGATTGGAACAGAATTCAGAGTTGAGGTCAGATTTACCAACTGCCAGCAAAAGATCACTTCACATATTCTTAGCCATAACATCAACAATCGTTGAAAGCCAAAGCAATAGACATAAAAGCTGCCTTTTTGCAAGGAGAAGAAATCAATCGTTCAGTAGATAGGTCTCAACATGTGGATTGTTTAGACATTGCTCTCTACCTTGCATCTATTATCAAAGAAGTCTCAAATGCCTTCCAATTTGTATATTTATGTTTGCGGTGGCCTAATAGGCAGATTGTAGACAACTCCAAAAAACGGCGTGCTTCGAACGTAACGTTATATAACTCTACCAACATAACAATATATAAGGCCTGGGTCCTAGCGTCCTTTCGCTGAACAAAACATTACACAAGTTACTTTATGAAAATCTATTATAAACAAAGCTTGTTGCTGAAAAACGTCTACGTATTGATATAGCATCAGTCAAGCAAAAGATAGATAGAAGAGAGGTAAATTCCATTAACTGGATAACTGTAGATAAACAATTAGCTGATAGTCTTACAAAGCGCGGGTCATCAGTAAAAATTTTGTGGACGTTATCGAAAATGGACACTTCAGCGAATTTTTTTGATTAGTCATTTTTTAGACTTTAAGTCCTAAAACCTTTGGTTCACTATAGTAGTTGCAATAATTGCTTACTGTTTTGTTCACTCACAACCTATACTCATGTTTGGTTTAAAGGAGGAGGAGTCTGTTAACTTATCACATTTCATGTTTGTAGTCTCATATTGAATAGGGTTTGGCTCGTATTGTTTCATTATGGCGTCATCTTTCACACAGCATATACATTTAAAGAGCAGCTGATACGCTGTTCAATTTAATGAACAACCTTTGATGCCAATTTGTGTCTATGTGTACTGGTCTTCCATTTCGGTCTTTCCTACAAACAACTATTCGGTTACAAGCAAATCATGCATTGTAATACTTGTTATTCTTTCATATATATTTTGTCTACTCCCGCTTTCCAGCTGGAGGGAAAATCAAAATATTTATCGATTGACAGTCCAAATTTTCTTGGTATTTCATTACAAACTGCCTCATTATTCAATCATTAAATGATTCTTTTCTTTGTTGTCATTTCTAGTCTTTTCTGAAAGGGAAGTTGGTTATGTTGAAAATTCTGCTAGATATGCTAGCCTTGCTAACCTGGGCATAAGATTGATTCGTCTCACTATTTCATTGGCTAAATAATGTAAATTTTTCAACACCCTGTCCCTCACATTGCAAATATCTAATGACGTGAAAGGGCACCAAACATTTCAACTTTGTGTGACTGTATTTTTTGTTATTCACCAACTAGTATGTGTTTTGTTGGTTGGTACATTTTGGCCTTACTGTAACTGGATGCCCCTGTAACAGAAACTTCACTCTTCAATCATATTCTTTTATGTATGATTCTTCAAATTAGGTGCCAGTTACACATACAATCATTTGAACCCTGTAAGGCCCCTTGCTTATGTCCACTTAACTAAGTATATCTAAATAAAATTGTAAACTATCCAAGATTCAAACACTTTTGATGTCAGATACTAGAGGAAAAACATTGATGAAATATCTAATTCAATGGTATTTGTCAAATTTGATTTAAACTCTTGATTTAACTTGATTCAAATTTGATTTGAACAATTAAGCTACAACTAATCAATTTAAGACCAATTAAGCTATTACTGATTCACAGTTTCCACACATACAAAGTTTTAATGCAGATGTCCATCTTAATTGATATTTGCATGTTTTTGAATAAAATACATTTAAACTGCAAAATGGGACGTAAAACCAATTTGTACAGGATAATGTCTACATTAAGTGACCTTTCAATGCTTAATAGATCAAAAAATTTAAAGCTTGTTCCATTAAACTGACCTGCTACTGATTTTAGGTAAGTATTCGTCAAGGACCCTACTACCAAGCTCAGTAAATTCAGGATTCAACAGATAAATTACTTCAAAAAGTGCCACTGCATGATCTTTTGGTGTCTGTAACATGGCAAAGATATGCTGTGTCATTTTGACAGTCTATTAATTTTTGACAAACAATTTTTAGTGTTTCCAAAATGAAAGATGAAACCTAGCACCACCTTAAAAAAGAAGGGTATGCTGAATAAAATTCACAGTTGAATCTAGATCAGTGGACATTGAGTTGATGTTTAGACCACAAAATGGAAGAAAAAGACCACTAATCTTCAATGAGCAATCATGCAAGAGACCTCTAACAGTTTACTTCTTGAAGGAGGAACTACAGGAGAGCTTTTTCACTCAAGAAAGAAATCTTATGTCATCTTGCATCAAAAGTTTGAATTATCATAACTGCATTGTAAAGAAAGAATTCTACAAAGAAACCTATGAGAACAACAAACAACAAGGGATTTTTTGCAGATGTGAGCACAGTTTTAATTATTAGTTGCTTTCAAAAAAGGAGAGCACCCCTTTGCCCTGATCCTTTTCTCCAAAATCAGTATTCTCCGCAAAAAATGTACAAAAACATAACAGTATTTGAAAATCAAACTTGTCTATACCTCCATAACCTTAGTGTATCTCCACTAAATTAGAAAGACGCAAACACCGATAACTTTCATTTAAAATTTGCATGGACCACATTTCATATAGGCAATATGGACAGTGGAAGTAGTTTTTGATTTAAACATGATGTCTTTTAACTGAACAACTATAATTTACTTGTCATAGACAGGGAATGATTTTAACCTGTTCAAAGGCCAACGCCTTCCTTTCAAAGATGTCCAATTGCATTGAATGCAAGTATTTATCTTTTTGACACTTTTTACATTCGGGCAGCATTACTAAACATATCCAAGGTCAACGTGATTTCTCGCGAATAAGCAACTAGGCTACTCCATTCCCTTCCTCAACAAAATGGCGGGAAGCTTTCGAAAAAGACTGGATCGAGCATCCTATTGTTTTCTCGCCTTTGACAAACTGCGGCCAGCCAATAAAATGGCGGGACCACTTTGTTATTGTATTTTGGCGGGAAAATTCAAGCATTTCGTAGCGGAGAACACAACACGAAGGTACTTGAGGAATGGCGGGCAGTCATGTGAAACTTAGATTAGATCACAAATCAAGATATTTTGAATTTGCAATTTGTTCAAATACTCATCTACAAACGTCATGCCAACTCATATTAGTTGGAAATTAGTTGCCAATTTCATGAAAGAAGCTCATAAAAGAAAAGTGAAGTCACACAGAAAACGTGAAGCCACATGAAGAAAAGTGATGTGTTATGAGCCGCAAAAATATCAATTTTTCCCAGACAACGTCATTTGGACGTTTTAGTTTAGAATTCTATCAGAATGTTAGAAAAATCAAGAATGTTACCTAAATAATTCCCAAAAAATCCTAGAAAGGTTTTTCACCTTTACCTTCAAAATATTTCGATACAGAATTCAATAGTAAAATGAATAATATTCAAAAGTGCTACTTACTAAAACCAGTTGCTGAAATATTTTAATATTTGCAGAGCGAAGTGAGTGTTTAGGCCACATAAGAGTTGGCTTCCCGCCGTAACAGCTGTACTAACCCTATATTCAAATCTGATTTCACTGCTAATAACGGTACTGAGAGCAAAATTAACTGTAAAAAGTGGCAAACACACTTACTCGAAACCATGTTATTCTTCGAATTCCATTATGCTCTGCATCCTAGAGAATTATCATCCAAATGATGCAGAGATGCAGGCGTGGACGAAGACATCCTCCAACGGACACACTGAAATGGCCTCTCTTTGAATCTGAGGTATAAAAAGGCGCGAAACTGAACCGAAGAGTGCACGTGTTACTTTTGCATTAAATGGGATTGCTTATCAAAATCACCAGAATTGCATTAGAATCATCTGGAAACAGAATTAACGGCCATAGTACAATTTGACAACAGGGACCGCGATGTAACATGCAATAAGCAACAGTGGCGATTCTAGCCTAGGAAACTGGGTAAGAGGCGTTTCACAACGATGAAAGGTAGAGCGAGCGGCAAATAAAACGAACTCTTACGTAATCACGTTCTATGAATAAAATCAACTAAAAACTCCCGATTAAATCTATACTTACAATATTTATAGCTAAATGTCATGTGATTATTCATCAACAACGCATACGTGACATTTGACAGGAGAGTGAGCCTGTTTCAACTGCAGGGGAAGGGGGTCGATAACTGAAATCCCTTGAATAGTATTTTACGGACACAATATATTTATTAAATAACGCCTTACTTTAAGGCGGGTGCCAAAATGTTTTTATTATTTTTGTACGATTAGAATAATAAATTCTGACTTTAACTCCACATAAACAGGTCCTGTATTCACGTTCTACGAACATTGTGTCAAATCAATTGCATAAAAGCAGTACTTTACATAACTTGAGGTATCAAGTTTCGGAGACGGAGCTACGAGGTTGAACATGGGAGGGCTAAGATTCAAGTTTAATGACATCAGAGGATCCACCATTGTTGGTCCAACGCCAAAATTATCTTTCTGATATAGCCTTCTAGAGTGGCTAAAGATGCATCTCCAGAACTAAAACCTACAGTTCGTCGATTATCATTGACTATCAATTTGCAGAAAGAAATTCGGAGGGGGGAGTCAAGCTAACTTTTGGTGATGGACGTTGGGAAAAGGAAAAAAGTTGCCCGTTGGCTCAAATTAATCATCTCAATCATGTTGAATTGACTGTGAGAATTTTACTTCCTGAACATAAATGCAGGGGCGTGAATTTTGCCCTATTCCCATGGAAATCCAATGTCTTTATGCCCCATTTCTACCACGAAACCCTGAAAATACCCTAGTTGCGCCCCTGAAATGTGCATATTTTTTTTTGATATTTTTCAAGAGGCCATGTCTGATGATTAGACATCAAATTTACATTTCAATGGGAGTTATCTACTGAATTGATGCAAAAAAAGACAAACAATAGAAATCTAACTCAATAAGTTAGGAAATAGATGTAATATAGTCAAGCAGAATGGAATGAACATTTTGTTCTCCATTCATTAGAAAACGGTAAAAAAATGCGAAATCATGGAACATTTTTACAAATCTGTTTGAGAATAACATTGACCTAACTTATCTGAATAAATATTTGGAGGAAGTGAAAAGTATTTCAGAGTCAAATAAGAGTAACGTGTCTAACTTGGTATCAATAAATGTAACATCTGCCGTTGGAGGTGTTGGTGAAGAGTGCAGCATAAAACGAATCTCTCTGTTGCTTAGATTAAAAGCAAAAAGGATAATTCAAGAACTCCACTTTCGCGAGCAGAAACTTTCTGTAAAAAGAATGACTGCAGTAAGTGTAGAAGTATTGAAGCTGTATCTCCCAGGAAGGTGTAAAAGATACATTACACAGTCAGTAAAAAAGCAAATAATTGTACACTTGCTCATAATGCAATTAAAAAGTAAAGAGCAACTTCTGGTCAACGTTCATCAAATTGACTTTACTTGCAAATAAGTGAACCAAACCTTGAAAACCCAAATTGAGGATGATCGATGTGATTTGAGTAAGCAGTCAACGGACAACGGCCAAAAAGGGAAGTCCGGATGGATGAGAGGAATCGAGAAAATACTCCGATCGTTCACGTTGGACACGTTCGCAAATGCGCATATCATTCATAACTAGTTATGGGGCTATTATTAATAAAATCAAGAGCATTTTCTTAGGACCATCTTCGGTGAAAAGAAACAAGACAGTCGGAACGGATTGTCATGCTGCTGTACGTTTAAAGATATCATCAATGCCACAATTCTGAAGAAGATAATACGGTAGGGAATATAAACGGGATTCCCACAACAAAATTTGTAAAATTGCTGTTGCTACAGGAATAAGTACACATAACATGAACAAGATGCGTTACAGTGCTCGTGCGGTGTCACGGAATCATCATCAAGTCTGCAAAATCTACATGGATAATGATGCCCCTCAATTATTGATCACGAATAATATTTTCAATGATTTTATGCCTTCTATCAAAGACATTGCTTCTCAGGGACAAAAAGCATATTGAAAAGCTAAAAATGCATTTGAATAACTGCCTTAGACGTTGGCCTCGCAGGAAGAAACTTGTAAAAATTTTTTATTGAAGTCGCTGTCAACAGAGCTGTCTGTCGAGCCAACGACACTGTACTGGCATCTGAAGAAATTGGTGCTTTATTGAATGAGAAGTTACACACTATTAGACACTATATTTAGACTGCATGGGAGAATAGATAAAAGTGAACTGGCAGCGGTAAGGTGGCTTTTGATACACAATTTTCATATGATTTGCCCTGGAAACCACTAGCATGGTTGCTTTTAGGGTAAGTGAGACAATCTAAAACTCAAACGAGTTGAAGTCTGAAATTATTCGTTGTCATTTCAGATGTTAACATTGCCGAGCTGAGTGATATATAAGTGTAGTGGTGTAAAGTACAGTATATAGTTACAAAAATACATGGTCCATGGTACAAATGAGTTTGCCTCCTTCTTTCCAGGATAACCTTAGCTAACTTAAAAAGAGAACTCAATAAAGTGAACTTTATAAAGTCAATTTCTATAGTGCCTATTAAATTGCATACTTTTGTGGCCTATATACCACTAGGTATGCTCTTAGATGCCTTACCTTTTAGCACGCAGGGAATATGGTCAGAGGAAGAGAAATTGAGACTGAATCAATATTTAGTGAGGAAGCAATGGATGTCAAAACTGATATGAGTATGCCCATTCTGGCCGATGGATTTAGCTTTCATATCAATATCATACTCTATATTCTTCCAGCTTTGGTTTCTTTACCGGGCGATCAAGGTCTTGATCACAGTTTTGCATTACCACGAAAAAGCATGGCTGTAGAGAGTGGGTCTAAAGTATTGAAAAATGTTGAAGCACTGCTTTTACAACATCCTGCTGTTCAAGGGAATGCACTCAAAAGATCAAAAACCCATTCGGCTACTCAACAAAGAGTCTGCTTTAACGCAACTCAGGTCCACCTTTTAGAACAAAGACAAACGAATAACTTTGGTAGATCTGGATTCATTTTGACGATTCATTTTGACTCTTTCAGACAACGTCAAAAATAAAGGAGAAACTGGGAAGAGATTACGTGAAATATCCATCAAAATTAGAAGCTTTTACTAAACTTGAAATTCTATGATGTACCCTTTTCGCCACAATTTCATGGAGGAGATCCACAGCGACACACCAAAGCCCGAAATCTCATGCAGCGGTACCGCCTTATTGAAGTTGATCAATCCAACCCACTTTTAAAATTGATCAATCCAACCAACATTGAAACGCAATCCGTCCAACACACTTTAAAATTCATCAATCCACCCACTTTGAAGTTTATCCATCGAACACTTTTAAAGTTGATCTATTCAATCCATTTTAAAAGTTGATCTAATCAACCCATTTTAAAAGTTGACCCAACCAACCCACTTCAAATGTTTATCAACTCAACCCAATTTTAAGAGTCTTTTAAGAATCTTTCGAGAGAATTAGTCATTAGAATATTTTGGACAATTTGGAACATGATGCAAGGGACAGCTCTTGGGTGGTTTAGCTCTTATCTTACTAACCGAAGTCAGTATAAATCTGTAAATGGTTTCAATTCTAGTCATTTGAGTTTTATTTTTGGTATTCTCCAAGGGTTTGTCCTTGGGCCTTATTTGTTTAATTTTATTGATGATCTTCCCATATCGTCTTCCAAGATTTCGTCCTCCCTTTCTGTTGATGATACAAACATCTACTTCGAAGCTCATAGTTTAATTACTCTCAACAAAGTTGTGAACAAACACTCAAGAAAGCCCAAACTTTTTAAATCAGAGTCTAGTGGAACTGACGGCTTCAAGGCTGTGAACTGGATAAATTTCTTGCCTCTAAATACCATATTTAAGGAAGGTTTATTAGAAATATTTATCATAAATAGTTAACATCTAAAATAAACTGTTTTGTTTTGGTAATGAGGAAGGTTTCATTCAAAATAATTGCAGCCAAAGAAATGTCACAACTTTTTCATTCTGAAGTAAAAAATGTATTCTTTTAGTCAAAATGCCATGTCTTTAAATTGTAAGTGCAGTCCAAGAACAATACCTCACTTTATTTGTGAGGCTGTAGTGGTAAATTCCTTTTACGCAAACCTTTATGCCCAACTCGAAACGATCTAAAAGGAGGAGATCAAGATCCATATGAGTAAATGTCATTATTTTGTTTCAGGTAGCAAAAAATTTGTGGTCGATTCTTTGCCAGATATGTATGTGCAAACCTGCAAAGTTTTGAAATATTAGAATCGACTTTATAAAAATTAATGCATCAAGTGTCTATTTCTTTAATACAATAAATTATTTTATCATAATAGTTGTTGGGAATGAATGTGCATAATTTTTGCAGTGCATTGTTGCAGAAGAAATTAAGTAGCAAGTATGCGGTTGAAATATATTTGAAATACAATAATGCTTTGTAAAAAGCCTAGCTTCCATATACAGTATATTGTACCAGATTTCTTTGGAACAATTCACGGAACATTTTGGCTTTGTAAAATGTGTAGGAAACTCGGCAAAATTTGATTAACTTGCATTGCAAAATTTATTGGCAGTTATGCTACTTCGGAGGAGCAAAAGAAGTAGAGGTGAAAATTTTTACGATGTGAAAAAGGAGGCAAGGAGTTCTTTGAAAACTTTGCAATTTTTAGCATAGTCTGTAAAATGGATGCAAGTGAATAGAAGATGTTCCTATGAAGTTGTGAATGGAGAACGAAGTTCAAGGCTCCTCCGGCGGTTGGCATGCTTCGCAGGAGCTGGCGGAATGAAGAAAAAGAAGACGAAGAAATATATTGCAAACGGATGGCAAGGCAAATGAAAAGAAGGGCAGGCAAATGTGCCTCCTTCTGATCATGATTGCCGACATTTGCATCGGAGAAGAAAAGCATTCAGGATAATCATTCATAAATCTCCTTTTCTCTTCGACTTTGTCCAAATTTGAATTATTCGAGAAAATTTTCATCAGAGCAAAACTGAATTTTCAAACTCGATGTACTTTGTCTAGATAAAAAATCAAGTCCTACAAATTGCAGTAACCCAAATAAAACTATTTAAGCCAAAAACGTTAATATGTTGCAAAAATGCTTAGCTTTGGGTCATTGATACTTTACATCTGATCACGAAAAGCGCGATAATAAATTACAATACATTATAATAAACAAAGTTCGTAATTGCTTGTATATTCTGAATAAAAAGCTCACTGCTCGTTCAATGAAATACGATATAAAGTCATCGTATGAAGTCCCTTCTAGGAAATTCGCAAGGCAACTGTCCAGCGGTTGGAAAAACTTCGTTTTGCTGCTGTCCTTTTGCTGAAGAAAACTTCGTTTCAGGATGTATGCAGTTAGGACAGCGTTCCCATAAGTACAGATACTTGGACTCATACAACACACTGCGATTCTTGGCTCCTGCTAGAAGCAACCAGTTTCAGCAGAGATCCGAGCTTTAACACGAATACATCATTGGTTCTTGTCGAAAGTAAAAGCTTTTTGCAGAAATCCTGCTAAACCTCTTCCCATGATAGGCTGACACTTGTTAGCTTAACGCGAAGGTACATAGTCTGTGATGGATCATACTAACTAAGAATGGCATACTGAAAGCCAGACTTTACCAGCTCTTTCCGGCTTCAGGGCTCAAACCTATTTTTTATATTGTCGTTACAATTATTCCAATTACCACAACGAGTGGACCAAAGATCTAATTTCCTTCAAAGGTGCTCAGGTGGAAATAAAATTGCTTTATTGAATAAATAGAGTAGCATGTATTATCAAGCTATTTTTATTTGAGATAACACAAGATAAAAAAATAACTCCGACAAAAAATTACTGGAGCACGAGAGACCGGATGCCAGCTAATGCCATTGATGCCGGGAATCCCTGTTTGTGCCTGGTCACTGCCTCGACCCCACCGGGGCCTTCTTCGACTTTGAATGGAAAAGTGACCGTGTTAAAAGTGGGTTGAATGGATCAACTTTAAAAGTGGGTTGGATGGATAAACTTTAAAAGTGGGTTGGATGGATTAACATTAAAAGTGGTTTTGATGGATTAACATTAAAAGTGGTTTTGATTGATCAGAAATGACCAGATTGAGCAAATTGCAAAAAAATTTAAGGTTTCATTTAAGTAATAGGGAATGGAACCTCGCCATTCTTTTGCTGATTGCTGTTACCACTGCTTGAGTGCCCATTGAAGGGCATTTTGCATCTTTTTCTGAAGTTAACCACAAACTAGAGGACGAAGCGAGTACACGCCACATCTAGTTTCCAAAATATTATCAAAACCATCTAGAGATTGGACTTTAATTTTGACACATTCCTGGCACCCAAGGAAACATGAATCCATTAATTGCTTCCTCCCACGTTTTGCAAATGTTGACTTCAGTTTAAATCCGTGTATTTCTGCAGAATGTATATGTAATGCAAGTATATCACATACGCTAATAAGAGACCCTGGTTTGTACGCCTGTATTCCTCTTATCCTGAATCACGACTGACTTACCTTCATAGTTACATTCACTTAACCTACACGGATTTCGTTACAATCAGGATGAGCTGAATTTTGTAACGCAGGGAATCAAATTGTTCATTGCATTAAGAGTGGTACCATTCATTTGGTACTTTCAAGAAATCAGATTGTCATAAAATATATGGTTAACATTTGCTTGTTTATTTGATTAACCTTTTTGCTTCCCGTATTATTTTGCTTCTTTCCAAAAAGCTAAAGTTCTCACACGATGAGTCAATAATTATTAAGAAAAGCAAACCAAACTTTTGAAAAAGAGCATAAATTAAACTGAAGACCCAGCAGCTTGTCTCGGCAAGCAAGGTCTCTGGGGCGTGGTACAGAAAGGGTGTGGCTAAAGACAAATTTGGCCACCTCTACTTCAAAACTTGAGTCAGAGGCCCTGTGTATGAAAAATTTCTCAGTGCTTATTAGATAGATCTCAAAACTGATATATTCCACGACGGTAATTTTCTGGTATTGCTAGTTAACACAATATATTGCTGGTTAAGTATTTTGTCGAATATTATCTTGTCCTTCTTCAGCCAGCGTTACGACGACACTCTACTCTCCAATTTAGCCCGATTTGCCAAAGGCTCATGACCTGTCTCGTAGTTTAGTTAAAACATAAGGTGGGACTTTTGATCATCACTTGAATACTAAGTAGGGTCTATTGCGCGCAGGACAAGAATCGTAGCGCACGGAGCGTAAAATTTGATGTTGTTGCCTGTGCTAGTTACCAAATGCCATTAGAAAGAGGCAAATTACACCGGTAAAACTCCATCATTTCGAATTTATAGTAAGACATTTGCTGACTAAAGGTCGACCACCAGTTGAGCAAACCAAAAGAAGATTTGAAAGAAAAGAAACCCCGTGCGCACGAGCAATGGAGACGGAATGACAGCCAGAATCACATTGCAGCTGTAAATCGACGAAGAAAGGTTATGCTATTCCTTTCATGCGACAGAAACTGTTAGAAATTGAAGAAGTAGAATGTTATCTGTGCTTGAAACTACCTAGAAAAGACACGACTTTGACTTAAGGGAACCGGTAAAGGTGAGACTACCTCTTGCTTATTCGATAAACACAAGTGTCCGATTCAAAATTATTTTTCAAATGTTTCGAATGTCTGCTTCAAAATTTAAAGAATTAGCAAAATATGTTGTACTCCTGGAGCTCGTTAGTGTAGTAGAATTACGGCTTTACCCCGACAAAAATAATATAAAAATGAGATTATTGCATGTGAGCAGGGGCGCATGTACCCCTTTCATCAACTCTGCTCACCCATTGAGAAATGAGTATTGGCAATAAAGGCAAAGTTCTGAATTGAACACTTGCGCTTAGCTACTGTGGAGCAGAGAAAACATACTCCAATCTCTGCAAAAAGTCGTGGAACACTTGCTCTAATTTACGCATCGCGCAGCGTGCTGAATCACCTCGCCCCTCAAACAATGTTGTATAGCGCAAAGAAAATAACT
>ML133391.1:0-83839 GCA_003864495.1 Nemopilema nomurai
AGTATTGATGCCTAGCTGTTTCTTCTAAGTAGGCTTGTGTGAAAATTCCTTAAAAGAATGGACTAACTCAGAAACATTATTTGCAAACCTAGAAAGTTTCTATTTAAAGAATAGAATGTCTTCATACCTCCTGTGATTTGTTAGGTTAAATGTTTTAGAAAGCCTTTAGAGAGACATTGTTCCAACTAAAATGCAAAGTTTCTTGTACTAAAGTGCTTGAAAATCGAAGTAGATTTTCCAAGATTCACTAAGTATTATTTTTGATATTGTTAGATAAAGAACAAATATGTGTTTGGAGGCAGAGAATTTGGTATTCGCAAGTCAGCAGTTTACAGGGAAATTTTGAGATGTCCAGAGTGCTTTGAAGATGGGAAATTAAGAATTCCTGGAAGAGAGCTTGTCCAGGAAGGAGAAATGATTGATCCAGATTTTGGGAATGAAATGAAGTATATATCCCTAAAAAATGCTCCAGTTTCATTTGTATTAAAAGGACCTTCCAAGAGCTCTGTATGGTATAATCAAGCAGGTACCTATCTTATATTCATAACAAGCCTATATTTAATTCTAATCAGGCAATATTGGGCATTGGATAAGGGACCAATGAACTCTTGGGTAAATTGTGATCAGATTATTCAAAAGGGTGTCCCATGCAACATTCTTCTTGGAAAGGAGCATTGAGAAGAACTTCTGAAAAGTTATCAAACCATTTGAATATTTAGATACTCCACTCTCTGACCAACAACAAGCAACAAAATTATACAGAAAGCCTATTATTCCTTTGTAGATCTTTCAAATAAACAAGATGCCTATGGCAAGCTCAGTGGTGTAATTAATGAAGTTGGTGTTGAGGTTGGAAAATCGACCCAAAATGATGGACTGTCAAAAGAGAGGCTTATTACAAGTGAGTTTCTTCTAAAATCAGAATGCTCTCTGGCAAAGTCAGAATTATTGGGTTATCATTCCACATCATCCATTTGATGCAGTATTCATTAGGAAATCTAGTTGCAAAATTGGAAGCCGTCATATCTAATTAGTTATCATAGAGCATTTTTGCTTACCTAGCCAAAGAATGAATTCCAACAGAATGATTTTCAATTCTTCTTTGGAAGTCCAGAAATATTTTGTTTATTATCCCACATCCACCAAATTATTCTTTCTGTAAAATTCAACCTACCAATGTAAAAATTAAATTTTCAGTACTGCAAGTGCTATTATTCCTTATGAAATTTTGATGTTTCAGATGAGCAAAATATTTATTCAACCAATGTCATTTTCTAGAATTGTGTTGTGCTGAGAAGCTAGTAAATGATATGAAGGAGAAGGTAGTGGAAGTATTTGCATACCGCATACCAACCTCAAACTTCCTTTCTGATTATGAACAACTAAAAGAAGACTACTTGACTACCAACAACACTGCCCTTTATCTCCAAGACATGAATTTTCTCATGAACACTTACAAAAGCTTCAGAAATACACCATTTATCAACTCTGTGAATGACTCACTAAAGACATTGGTTGAGAAGGATGACATGTTATTACAAGTTGTACCGATCAGTGATGGACTAGCATTAACAGGAACGAGTAACACTGAGAAAAATACTGAAAATGGCAGCATGCAGAATGTCACAAGTGCCAAAGGAAACTCAGAAAGTTTGGAGCCTCCAGGAAAAATTCCAAGGGTCTCCCCGCAAAGCTGAAACCCCAGTTTGTTAAACAGAAGCAGGAGCAAATCTAAACAGAAATGTGTAATTGCCTTTTTACAATGCTTCTTTGTCACATAGCATTGCAATTCACCACTGTGAATTTTTTCTTCTTGCTAATTACATATCAAAGGTAGTCCTCCATTTTTTTATTGTTGTTGTTTATACACTGAGCTTATGTACATTACTAATTGCATCTTGATTCATTAATATAACAAAGTTTCTGTACTGTTTTGGCACTCCTTGGTTTCCTATTTCACCTGTTTAGGAAGATTTTGCTTATAAAGGTAATAATTACAAACAAAAATACACTGAGCTATCAAGTCAACAAAGTTTTCCCCTGAGCTATGCCCCCAATCTCATTTTCACCCCTTTATACTTTCAGAGGGCTAGCTTTGCTATAGGTTTTCCATTTTCCTAAAAAAATATTAACTTATACCAAGCCTGTAATCATTGGTAATACCATAAATTTTTCAAATAAGAAAGCAGTTCAATGATTGAAAAATGTCATGTGAAGGGGAAACTGCTTCAAAAGAGAAGCAAACTATTTGTTTGTACATTTTCTTCCTGCAGAAAAACTTCAATTCATCTGGCCAGTGATTTGTTACTAATTATTTAAAAATGCTTAAGAATTTTTAACTTAAGTCTGGAAAACAGTATTTGTGAACAGTTGCAGAATGGTTCATAAAAAACCAATTGCCTGAAACATTTAAAGTGCTATTTCCAGTAAAAGCCTTTTGAGAAACTGTTTCTACTAAGTTACTACTTAAGCATCTGCAGCAGAGTTCACAATATTTTCCCACATTTCTTCAATGCTTGTAGGACTTTGGATCATTGTCTGCTTTGCCACTTGCCACCATTTTGTGATTCTAAAATTGTGTTGTTGCAGTGTCTCCAAAAATCTTATCTTAAGACAGAATTTACCAGGTTGAATTTTATGTGGAATCAATTTCCGCAATGCCAAACTATCATTTTGTGACTGCATCAACCTATTAAAAAGATCAGAGTCAACCTTGCTGCATGTCTTCAGTCTATCTGTGTATTTGAATTTGCACTGTAGAATTTAAAATACTCTTTCATCAGTTAAGGTATTTAAAGTTTTGGTTTGGCTCCTTCAGAATACCCCTATTTAATCATCTCCTTTGAGCGTACGGTCTGGCATCTAAGCAAAAAGCATACACTGCTTAACTTTATTGTCACTGTTAATGGTTGCCAGGACTTTTGTAGACATTGTGCATACTAAAAAATGCTGATTTCTTGAGAGTAGACCAAGATTTTGAGCTTGACTTGGACTTTCCAGAACTTCAGGTGATTCCTAACAAAAGATCACAATTCCGACGCTTGAACTAACAGAATGCGTGCATAACCTTATGAAAAATACAAATATACAAATAATTCCTGTTAAGAAGTTCTTTTGATTAATTAAATTTACTTCATACTCTTGTCAGAAACTGCCATGGATTGCTAAGACAACTTCTCTGGTAGTTGATAACCACTATGGTATTGACAAGAGGCTCAATTTACAAATAAATTAACTGCTGGATTTATTACAGAATTTATTCACCAACCTGACAGCTGCATTTTCCAACCAGATTATCTGGCAACAGCTTTAATTCTTGTAAAATTGTTGAACTGAAACATTCAACAACTGACAAAAAAGAAGAATACTCTAGGATCAAAAATTTGTTTGCTGTTTTTGATTGGCCATTGTAATCACCAAGTATTCTCGTTGAATATTGAGAGTTTCTGAGCTCTTCCTTGCAGAAAATTAAACTGTACTAAATTCAAAACATACTAGCAAATGTACAAAATACATGCTACTTGGAAATTTTAATGTTATATAGCAAGAACATTCAAAAAGTTCTATTAAAAACTTGCAATTACTACAACAAAACTTTTAAATCACATTAAATCTCGCTAAACTTTACTGTCCTTATCAAACCTTTATACAACTGAATGGAGAAAGATGTGTGTAAGATTCCACTGTTAGAAAACCTAAATAGTGAATGATGCGTCTTTTAATTGTTATTACTATTATGTCGTCCAAATTACACAAATATTCAGTGTTGGTTTAAAAGTTAATATGGAATACCTCCATCTAAACTGATTTTTTCCAGTTGTCAAGCGGTAACAATTCTCATATGGGAGACATCTTGTCCAAGGTAAAATTTGCAATTTCCAAAAGTAAATTGTCATCCAAAATGACTTATAGTAGGATTCTCTGATAATGTTATCAATTATAATAGGTTCTAGACTTGAATCTGTCTCCCAGTCTTGTTTGCCTGAACTTGTAAAGCTTCCAGCTCTTCTGGGGACAGGCCATTCTTCAATGTTCTTGTTCTCCTTACTAAGAGGAAAAAACAAATGTGGGCATGAATTCAAATTACCTTAACTTTGAAAAATTCAATTAGCCAGATAACAGCAGTCCCGGTAGTTTGATGCGTGCGATCAATGCGAGTGATTTATCGCACACATGAGATGTATATTTGACTTTACCGTTGCTTTCGACCTTCATAAAATTGTTGTCATTAACGAAAAATTGGAATTTTTTTTCAGCCTGAAAAACATGAAAAACGGAGGGAAACATTCACCCTCTAGTGTTTTCGATCCGCATCTGGCTATTTAATCGGTCAGTTTTTGGTTATCTTCCGACGTTTGCATACTCTGAGGAGTGTCGGACGAAAAAAGTACTTTTAAGTATGCGAAAAATAGTTCCGCTTTTTCTAGCAATTGTGAAGTTTTGTACCACAAAGCACTTGTTCAAAAATTCTTGTATACTAGAAACTAAATAACCTACTGCACACCCACTAGTTGAAAGCAATGGAAAAACAACATCAGTGTGATTTTGACTGTGGTCGTTTCACCAAAGAAACAGTAATTTTACTTGACTTTCATGTGAATCATTTCTGACAAAAAATTGCCTTGCAACAAAACGAAAAGCACCGTGTTGGCATCCCAAAAGAACGCACCTGATTTTCTTGTCGTTTTCCCTTCTTTTGCCCGGTTCTTCCTTATCCGTGTTCGCTTGTCAGCAGACGTCGCTGACTTGACTAACAAGTCCATCATTTGATCCGTCTGGTCGTCAGTGTCATAATTGGTATAGTTATTATTATTGTTCGTTGGAGTGACGTGGTGGTTCTCCTTCTCCCGCTGCTGTGACAAGTGTGGTCGCCCTGATGGCGTCCTCTGTCGCGTTTTCTGCGGGCTCTTCAGCTGGGACTTTGGGTTCTCGCCAACCAGCGCATGGTGGAAGGCCTCCATGTCAACACCTTCCTTGGGCTGGTGGTCGTTGACTGGCACTGCCGTTGTCCCAGGTGAATGCGACGTCGACTGCTGCTGTGTCAAGGCAAACGATATTCACAGATGCAGAATTAAAGAAGTTTCAAAAAGAAATTTCTGTATTTGAATCAAAGAGTAGCTTTGAAAAAAGGTCTAAGAGAGTTGTCTAGATCAAACGACTCATTAATAAAGTTTCTTTGAATCGCTTTGCTTATAATGTTCCATGTTTTACTGATCTGAAGCGCATATATGCAGTGATGGATCAACGCATACCTCAACATTGCCATACGCTCCCGATTCTGTTATCAATTTCCCGCGCGTTTTTGTTCGCTTCCTGTGATCTTCTTTCTTTTTTTTCTGATCCAGAACCCTCTGTCGCACCGTACGATACTCTAATGCGAATTCGCTGATAACTTTGCAAAATTCATGAGGCTGCAAGAAAATTTGATACACCATGTTAGTAAATGCAAGTTGACTTCATGCATGGTGCCATGACCATTAAACTTTTCTTCAATGAATATTTACTATAGAAATCATTTCCCTTTCAACTGATCATCACGCTCAACCAAAAGTTGGTAGACCTAGGTCTTAAAAGCACTCGCTGTTGTTTCAAGAATATATCTATATCGACAAATTGTTCACAATTTGGATAAGAAATGATTCTACATTACCTTTGAGTCCTTCGCGGCCTTTGGTGTCATTGCAAGAAACAGCAGCATTTTTCTATACCTAAAGAAGGACAAAATATGCATAAAACTGCTTTCTAGTGGCCCGTCATAAAATGGAGGAAGTGGTTATGTGATGCAGAAAGATTAGATCTTGATTGAAACTCAGTTACCGATAACGATTCTGAGAGATTTCTTGAGTGAACGAAAGATAGCCGGGTGCAGTTGCGGGTACAAATGCTACAAATGGGCCAATTTGTTCAGAGACACTAGACATAGTAAAACATTTATCATAGATCGAGGAGCCCACCTGTTTATTACTCTCCGATGAACGACTTTTAAGATCGCTATTCTTTCGCCAGCATCAGCCAAGAACTCTGTGAGCCTATGGAAACATTAAAATCATTGCAATAAACAAAACAAAAATCCCTCACAAAAGGGCAATAACGGCTAACTCTTTGTTTCAGGGAGTGTTGGCTAGTATTTAAGTACACAACAAGATAACGTCCTTAAAGAGTGATCATACATCTTAATCATACATTTATGATCAAAATCTTTTCTGACTACCTTGTTTTTAAAGGCGACGAGCTGTCATGTTTTGCGATGAGTCTCAAATGCTCCCAGGACTTTTTGCAGTTATCGTCCAGGCTCTTCAATATTTGCCCTATACTATCAAAATCAACCTGCAAAGGAAAAGCATAAGTTAACAGCTGCTTTTAGAATGTCTCCTTCCATAGTGGTTAACAAAGACGATATCCAAGCCAACATCATCAAAAATAAAAACATTTCAAAACACGTTTACTATAAGTCCTCGCTACACAAGAGTTCAGCATTTGCACTAGATTGATGTGGAGCACATGACTGGTAGATCGAAACAGTCCTACAACCCCTACATACAAACTGTTCCCTACATAACTTGCCAGCTGCTTGCATAACAACTGGCGACAATGGTCTCCAACTCGCTAAAGTTAATTTGCCAGAGCCAGACAAGATGGCGACATCTAGCTTACTGGGCGATCCCTGCCTGCTCCAAGAAGCGGCAAGTCAAGATTGGGGGGGGGGGGGGGCATTTCTTACAGCCTAGTCATCTCATTTCAAAGATCCCCACAAAATGCAGCTGATGTGTAGAACTATCTAGATGGTGCTTTACGACATTTTCGAAGCCCGGATTGCTGGAAATGAGACAGCTGCAAGTGGTGAATGAACACTGAAGAGTCGCAATGATGAAGCGAAATCGAGTTACCCTTGAGCAACGATGCAGCGCTCCAAGCTCACTGTACAGATCTGACGACTCTGGGTACTTCTCCATCACCATTGTGCATAGATGATACAAAAGCGACTGCTTGTGAACTGTGTCTTTCACCTCGGGGACCTTCGCAAGGTAATCCAGCTGGAACGCCTTTATCTGCAAGAAAAGTGCTCTGCATTAGCAAGACCATTCAGCTTGATCGACAATGCAATGACTGACGTCACTTAATGAGTAAAAGGGAGTTGAGACAAATACGAGGTGGTGTAGAATTGTGGCTAAAATGCACCTGAAGCGGAATTAAATAAAATGAGGCAAAGGGACTTAAACAAGAGGATCATTAGAGAAAGATTGACAACACATGAATGAACTGATAAACCAAATTTAAAACCAATGCCTTGCTAATCGATGGAAGTTCATTTAAAGGAGATTTATCTTTTTCGCACTTAATACACTTGCATTTGACTTTTAAATACCCACAATAAAACCTCCAGCACAGGAGCAGCGGTGCTAGCAAGAATCCTCGTAAGCTTTAAAGAAAATGAGTACATAGTTCCTTGGTGTTCTGTTCTCGATATAAATGAAATGTCTTGAAAGGCAAAGTTTACCTTTACGCCATTGAGGAAATTCCCAATTGCTAAAAGTGTGGCTAAAATCCTTCTCAGTGTGTCACTCTTCCTTATCTGTTCGACTGTGCTCTTCAGATCCGATAGAGATTCAGCAGCCTCTTTCTCGTTCGTGTCATAGTCCATCTTGAAAGCCCAAAGATATAACCTCGGACACAGTTCGTTAATCGAGGATAATGTCAAGAGAAATTGTTCAGCGTGCGCCAATGGGAGGTCTGGAAACTGCATTTGCGACTCCTGTATCTTCGATTTCTCCTCCTCAGTGGGTAACATTTGCATGATTTTCTATATAACAATCAAAACAACCGTTAACACATTAATTGGTACAGAGACCTTTTAGTCAGCAACGAAAGTACCACTGTTATGGAGAAAATAATAAACTTACATGAATATTCTTAAACATGCACACAAAACCTTCATGTTTAACAACTCAACCCTTGCTGACAAATTTACGGCCAATGAAGAAAAAGTCGAGCACAACAACTCGATAGTTGAGCGAAAGTCGTGGTCTGTTCTCTCAAGCAAATTTTAAAAGATAGCCATACAAAGACTGTGTTGAGCCGAGTATTGCAGCAGTAAGCGTAAATAAAGCACTAAGTTAAGAAGTAGTTGTTCTCACTTCGATTCCTTCCCTGTCAATGACAGCGCTGTCCATGTCGAGAATGGCTTGCTTTATTGCGCGGATTGGTGGCAGTTTGGTTAAAACGATATTGATAGCTTGCGCTCTTTTAAGTGGCAAGACGCTTATTTCCTTTTTCGATAGCTTTTCCTCTGACTCCACTCTCTGCAAAAAGACGAAAAGAGAAACTTCATTAGTAGAACATCAAGCCAGTTGGGCCTGCGACGATTAAGACCTGAGACGAAGTGGGTGAGTGTAAACACCAAAGCAGAGCGGATCGTGCATTTGCCTAAAAGCAGGGCAATTGCCGGGCCTAAATGCTGTAAACATTTAAGAGAGGTGCATCGTTTGGATGTTTGGTGATATGATAAAATAGATTTATGAATAGTAGATGCATTTTCAAAGTGGTATACCTTCAAAGTGCCAGTCTTTGATCGACTCTCAAACAAATGCTCCAGCTTTTTTGTGTCAACATCCACTGAGTCGATACTCGACCAGATGGTCTTACTTACGCCATTGGCTATCGGCAGATTCCTAACCTCTTGCCAAAACAGACGAACGAGTTTTCGACTTTGATCGCGTTTCGACGATAACCCACCGGGAGGGGGCGGCGGAGGCGGGCCCATGCCAGGTGGGGGTGGGGGTGGAGGTGCCCCACCTGGAAAGCCTGGGGGTGGTGGGGGAAGAGGGGGCCCATCGGTAGAATGTACAACTTTCGGTTGGCCGAAAGCATCCTCGTCGTCCTCATCCTTCAGGTCTGAGAAGTCAAACTGGTCGATTATGAGCGGTCTAGTCCTTAAAATTCGCAACTCAAGTTCGAGCTCCTCCTGGTTTCGACCGGCTTCTTGTTTCGCTTTCTCCGTCGCTGCTGTTGTAGACGAGCTCTCGAACGGCTTCGTAATTACGCTTTTGACTTTCGAGAGGATGCTCGTTTTTTCGCTGCTCTGCTTAGCATTCTCCTGTTTGTCTGAATCGGTGGACGGCTTGGAAGTCAATTTATTCTGAACTGCTTGCACGTTCCCGCGGAACTCCTCGTGGTTTTCCGCGATTTTCTTCTCCACATCCTCGCTCTTCGACGTGGATTTGGTCAGATTAGATTTCCTTTCCCGGATACTTTCGGTCACTTCCGGACTCTTAATCACGCCACTCTCATTTGCCAGTTCGAGGTCCGTTTTCTCCACCGACTGCCCGTAAAACATTCGCAACATCTTTCGTTTAGAGTCGCCCTGCTCCGTCAAACTTTGTTTGCGCTGCAGCGACCCTGGCGGTGCGGCACTCGGGTCGTCATGGTGGCCGCGATGAGATCGTCGGCGGAATCGTGGCGGGTCGTCCGTTTCTTTGCTGTCGTTGCTGCTGTGCGAACTTGCCAGCCGCTCCCGCAGCGGCCTCCGTTCTGTGTGCTCGTCAACCTCAAACCGCTGTTTCATGTTTATCTTTGGACTCCGCGGAGATTCGATCGACTTGCTCGGGGACAGATCGTTTGCAGTTGGTGACGTCACCTCTGAATGATCGGCTGAAACGACAAAACCCGACTATCAATAAAAGAATAAACTTCGCCGTTGTCACCGCATGAAAAACGCGAGAAAGGGCCCAATCCCGACAAGCACTGCTGGTCGCCATACAAACAATCGTCCTCGCCGGAATCACATGAAAACTAAAATCACACATTGTTATTCTTCTTACTGCCATGTGAGAAACAAATATCCTACTATAGTGATTTTTAACTCCAAGGTTTACATATAATGATTTTAATCCACTATCAACTTCCATTAACGTTTTGCGTTACCTCTAATTTGCTAACTGCAAATTCATAAATAAATCATGTTTGTATAAAAATAAGAACCAATCGAATAACTAGAACATGGAACGCGTTTTCAATGCTAGCGTTTCAAAAGTCGGCTCGTACCATTTCTCTTTCTCGTTAGAGACTCGGTACCAGATTCATGAGTGACAACTTACCTGATCGTCTTGCCTGCCTCTCTTTCAGTGTGAGGCGTCGCTCCGGCTCGGCATGCTTTCGTTCGCGTTCCGATGCCGAGTATTCATCGGCCGTGTCCAAGCTCTCGCCCGAGTTAATCTGCGACATTTTTCCAAAGCGTCGTTCCCTACGAAACCAATGCGTCAGTAAGCCATTGCAGCAGAGGTGCTTTTTACTTTAAAGAACACACGCGTTTCATGATAATATGAAAGTTCTAGCAAACAATGGGAAACAAGTAAGGGGACCTCTAGCTACTGGTTTGCCTAGGAGGGGATTGCGAAATACAAAACCACATAAAACAAGAGGATTGTTCTAGTAGCGACAAAAACAGAGCATTTGATGTTGCCTGCAAAATCCGTGTAACGGTGAAGTTCCGATTACTCTATGACGTAATTGCTATTTTGAATTTATACATGGGACCCTTCCTGGAAAAACTGAACTGCACTGCTTCCAGGAAAGAAACTGCTCAAAAAGGCACATTTCACATAAGAGACTGCATTTGTCAGTTCATTAAGTGAAGCATGCCAAGTCTGCTGACGAGCAAGTACCTTCGCTGCTGCCTCCTTCGAGCCTTCATGTCCAGCTCCGGCGACGAGCACGACATTTGCTTTGACAGCTGCTGATCCTCCGCAAGGACCTTTTCTGCCACCGTCGACGGGCCATTGCTGATGACCCTGAGGTCTGGGGCCGAGTTCTGTTCGCTGCGAGCAGCACCAGAATGGCGTCTACTTTTGCGCCGATACGAAGGATCTACAAGAACAAAACAGACGGTTTATTTAATTTAACAAAACAGGGCCAATTGCATCATAAAAGCAAGGGTCGGCATAAGCGTAGTCTAATGGACATTTTTTTAGTCCGGAAGCCAGGCCAAAGGCGTATTTACATCACACCTAAGAAAAGCCTCGATGGGGTGGGAGATTGTAGGCCGGATCTTAGAGAAAAACAATTGTTTTATATTTGAGACTACTTGTTCGAGTTCATCTCCCTCAAATCTTTTTCAACACAAAGAGGATAATTGCAAAAGACCAATGGCAAAAGAAAACATATGATGAAAACCATGAAAGCAAGCAGGTTTCGCAAAATTTTCCACAAAACAACAAACTAGTCTGACGTAACAAAGGGCATAACGAAGATAAGAAATGCAAGGGTGCAAACTGAAGTTACATTCAAAACTTGGGAGTGTCCTGTTCTCTATTCCGCAGGTAAAGGGTGTATAAATACAAGTGTCTTCAATTCATCGTCAATTCTTTATTCAAAATGTGAGTTGTAGGCTAAGATGACCAAGGTAGAAGGTAAGGGTTACTCACCAAGATCCAGGTGCCCAGATCCTTTGCTGCGACGTGACCTTAATACGTAAGCAAATAAGACATATAAGATGAAAGAACCAACACAAGTAGGTACACAGGCATACTACAAAGGAACTAAGACAGAGCGTCGCGACATCTATTTGGATAATGCGTGAAATCCTATTGTGACAAATTGTTAGGCGAACTTCTTCGCAAAGGAATGAATTCCAGAGCGAAAAAATCATATCCAAGTCAATAAAATCCTTTAACACTGTGCAGGTCACGCAGGGGGTAATCCAAAAATGTTTGGAGATCCAGAAACAAAAACAATTTACACTTCTGACAAATGAGCATGGTCAAATGTTTTGTTTCACAGAATGAAAAGCCCTTTAAATAAATTGTCCATGCGAAAATTTACTTAAAATTCAAATATGTTACAAATTTGACTTAATTCACTATTTCATGTGATTTATCAATCGAAACTAATCATATTTCAATAACACACAAAGTATTAGAGCTGTAAAAAATGGAAATATTTATAAGAAAGACTCAAAACAAACACATGTACCGAAAACCTTTAAGAATTTTTTCAAGGGTCAAATAGGTGTCAATTTCTATGAGGGGAAATTCTCGGGAAAGACTCATGGCAGATACTAGCGTTCTATACAGGCAAATATCCGTGAATATTCTGCTTGCAAAATGGTTACATACACAGTAAATAAATACACATGTAAAAAACTACCAAAAACATTCTTGCCGATAGACACAAACGATCCGAAGAAATTTGAAGAGCAAAGGAACTTTACTCAGTTGTAGGGTATTTTGGCGGAATTATAGCTTTTGGGCTACCGAAGAGAACACCTTAACTCCCCTAGCAAAGGGTTTGGGCTTGTCGCCAAGAGACTATTGGGCACTGCGCAGGCGGAAAGAGGACTTGGGATTTATCCACCAGCAGCATGAATAAGCGTATTAATATATACTTGACTGGAGCGAGGGCGCTGTGAGGTCAACAAGGCTCTACGTGAAAGTATACAGATTTTGAATATGCCCAGGGCATGACTCTGCTTGGTAGCTGTGAAATGTTGTCCTGGACGTAAATCGTCGAGGGGAAACACAAGTAGTTACTTGCTTATTAAAGTGGGGATATCTTAGATTTTACATCTCAAAACAACACAGATCCACAGTGAAAATTTGGTCCTGATATGGAACTTCAAATCCTAAGACTTTCATTCAATAAAATATTAAGCCAAAAAGCAATGTAATATACCGAAATTTTAATGGGTAAAGCTCCACGGGAGCAATCCAAAAGAGTTTAGCTCGTGGTTGAGGAACACTCTGTAATGTTATTAGATGCTACGTTAATCAAGGCTTTGAAAACCAAAATCTCTATGTTGGTGGTGTTTCCTTGAACTATGGCCTAGTATTTGAAAGGGACGGTGCACTAGACCTCTAAACAAGCTGATGACCTCAAATACTCAGTAAAAACCAAAGATTGATGTTACCAGAAAGAAAGGCGCAGCGATATAACAGACGAGAACGTACTTTGCTGAGATGTGAGAACCCCTTAGAATGATCTACACACGTGCGACAGCAATCGTATTTTAATTAGGGATGTCTCAGACCAGAGTCTGGACTGCCTAGCCACTGGAATAAATGTAATTGCGGATCAACATACCTGATGTTGCTGGATCCCATGCTGAACTCACTGAAGTTCTCATCTCCATCTTCAGCTTTGAGAGATGCCTTGTGGTTAAAGAAAGACTTATTAGAGAAATATTTGCGGATCCGCTCCACCATTTTAGTTGCTGTACAGGCAGGTAATGCTTATAGAATCTGTTTATCGAGGGACTTGCCAAACAAGAGACGAATCACAGAGGCGCCAGGAGATAACAAATATTCGGGTCTGAAAACGCAATCGGTTATCAGTTGCTTTTAAAAGGCTGTCAATAAAATTTTGTACTGAATTCTCTTTAATATTCCCTGGCTTGAAAACTAGGCAGCAATCATTACTGTTTACAATAACAAGGAAAGGACAAAAATAAGAACACTGTGTATCGAGTCAGTGTCAGTAATAAAACTAGGAATTTTACAATTCACTCAAACAATCAATAATCGTGTTTTTATTCGACAAATGATGGCGTTGTTGCTGAAATTACAACAACAAACATTGAAAGAAGTGCGACAATAAATCATTTAAAAATACGATACAAGTATACATACCTCGTAGATGTCACACTGCTCAACCAAATTCTTGTTCTTCGGGGTTCTGCTTCTAAATTTCTAATTAAGAGACAAAAAATAATTTGAAGCGATTAAACGGCTGTTCGAATGACCAAAAAGAGGTAGGATCTGTTCCAGAGTGGGGTCAAAACCAAATGTTAAACGGCATGTTTCAATTGACGTTGATTTTAACGTTAGCTTCACCATAAACGTTTTTGACATGAAAGTGAAAATAGAAGGTACTACGGGTCGAAGCGAGGCTGCAGGTCATTGCGACACTATCACTAAAAAAGGAGCATTTCTGCTTATGTTTCAGACTACTCAAACCTTCGTTTAAAGAAAAATACTGTACCAAAACAAAGCCAGGCCACCATACCTGCACAATTGCCTCCATGCCTTCTTCTTCTAGCGCGTCGGTGATGTCATAAAACGTCTTCTGGTCTGGTGTTCCGTACAAAATCTATTGGCAGAGGAAAGACAGTTATAATTTGTCCGGCCGGTAATTTCATTTCGCCAACTTTCTCTACCTCTGGCTGGGTGGCTACGACTCGTCGTCTGAAGAGCAACTAATAAACAATCAAAACTCGTTTGGTATGGCAAATTCCTTTTACCATAAAACGATTTAGATTAAAAAGCGAAAGGCAAATTTTGCAACCAGCCTCGCTATTATACTGTACGCTTTGAGACTGTTATTAAATCAGACCTCAACATGGGCATAAAATAAAAACTTTCAATTACAAACATGAGTTGTGGTTGGCACAATGCAGTGTCACGAGAATGGAGAATGGAGTTCTGAATACGATCGAATACATGATCAGCAAAGAAGTTGACCAAGAACTACCCGAATCACCAAACCAACTGCTCTCAATAGTGGCAATGCAAAGTTTATTAATTTGAGTTCAACCTCGAGGGAAACCAATTCAACTAGAGTGGCATATCTGGGGCGGATGAGTTGACGTATTTATTCAACACAGTCCTACCTTGTTTATTAAAGTCATTGCATACTCGAGCAGTTCGTCGTCAGTAGAGTTATCCGTTTCATTAAGTATGTCCAAAATTCCCTTTGCATGGCATGTTTCTGGAACAAAATTTGCGAAAATATGTCATTATTTAAAAAAATTCGTAGAAATTTGAAAGACAGGTTGAAATGCATATAGACTGATAGAAGGGTTGCTTTGCATGAATAGCTCTGAGAACTGAGATACAGGGGTGGTATTGAATAAAGCCCACCTCTAGAAGTGTCGACCCCCTTTACTGCGTTCCAGACCAGTCTTGCATTGCTTTCTGTGTACTCGACGAAAACCAGCAGCAACTTGAGGGAGGTTTTCTGCACAAGGCGATACTGCAAAAATGGAAAATATTAAGCACATTGAAACATGGGGCCAATTATTTACACGTAAGGCGGGCGTGCAGCGACTTTAAACTTCTAGGATAATCATCATAAAAGAATATGGCAAACTAAGAAGTGGAAGATAGGCACCTCTAGACTAAAGGCAAAGGAGTAAAATAATACCAGCAGCCAGATCATCCATTTATTAATCTGAGTAGCATGAAATAGAAAAACCAACCCTTGAAGAGAGCAACTGATACAGCCACTGTATAGTTTCATTGTGCTGGATGACTCCATTCATACCATCAACATACAACATGATTTGCCCGATGGCTGCAAGAAAAATTTTAAAAACCAATTTACTTTCGGCTGCTTTAATACTCATAAAGAAATGTTGCCTCCACTCATTCGAGCGAAGGCACTCCACATACACCATAATTAATCAGCTGTATATGGCCTGCGATTGCACAGAATGTCACTGATCCGAACAACAACAACATGTTACGTTTGGCAAGCTTCGTGATCATGCAGCATATTCGGTGACAACAAAAAATCAAACCTTCAAGACTGAAACACGTTTGAATAGCAAGAATGCAAAACTAGAATACTTCGTAGCCGAAAACTGCACTGGATTTCTAAGAAGACATGCAATTACCGCCACTGGATCCTACTGAGAACTTTTAGAACGCATCAGATCCTTCACCTAAAAACTACTGCATCCACGCCATCATATCGAGCATTGAAACTTAATCAGTTGACTTGATGCTGCGCTACTTGCCAAGAACAGATAGGCCACTTAAATCAAGATGTGGGCCATGGTGGTCGGGGGGACACGTACTTGTTCCTTAAATGAGTTTCTGAAGGCAACGGGGACAGCTCGGTACATTTCAAGTAAATTTTGATTGAGTTGACGAGCAAGCAATATTTCAAGGAGACCAGAAAGTCTTAAAGTGACCATATCTTGCAAAGGGTAAAAACCGTGAATCTGTGGAACCGAGAATGCAAGTGCCTCAGGCCTAATTGCAATAGGAAAGAATGGCCATTGCACGCCCCCGTCGAAGCTCAGTACACAATAACGCGTGGCCTCGCCAGTTGTAAAACTCTTACGATCTTTTATCCTGATTAACTGGAGTCAAATAGCTGTGGAAGAAGGCTCATATCTACTTAGGCTACGTAGAATACGGCATTATGGGAGCTTAAAGATCAACTGATGCAACCCTCTCCGACAAGTCTTGACATCAGACGAGGTGCAGATGTGTCTTAAAAATATGTTTACGAGGAAAACGCTGGGTGCGTGATTATAACGAGTCTAAGGAATGAAAAGGAGACCGCATGCCCGATACGAAAAATCAGTAACATCCAATCCAACGATTATCTGGCCACAAGTAATTAGAAGTGAGTAATGGCTTAAAGATAAACCTGAGAAATTGGCAAATAAGTCTTGGATCGGTTTTACAGAGAATTCCTTCATCCTGCAGACAAACATTCCCTCAAGAAGTAATCAACAAAGCGATTTTCCGCGATCTGCGGGTTTCGTGGGCCTTCGAATACGGCTTTAAAGGTAACGCCTTTCTCTATATTACCCAACTGAAATAAAATTATCTATTTCGAAAAAAATTTCACTTTTAAGCCTATATTGACTCATTCCAATGATTGGATGCATTTCAAAAAGTAGCAATATTATTCAGTTATAAACAAGACTGATTCTATCGTCCAGCAAATATGGATGAAACTGCTTTTCATAACTGAAAATAACTAAACACCTGTAGAGAAAACAACACCCAGACGTAGAGCTATCAATCAGAAACCAATCGGATAGGTCAATACGTAAGCAACTAAGCAGTATGAGGAAGCGAATACAGATTCATTTCAAGATTGCATTGGGTAAACTGTTGGTAACATTTGACTTGTTGAACAATTTCAATTTAGCCTTGTTTTTGGAAGTCGTTGGCGAATTCTTGAGTTTGAGTATCAGGACAAATCGGGACAGGTGGTCACATTTGAAGCGTCGGGCAGCCAAAAATGTGGACAAGGCATCAACAGCGGTGACGTTAATAGCAGCATTAACAACGATGATAATAGAAGCAGCATTAACAACGATGACGTCAGAGGCACCATTAACAACGATGCCGCCAGAAGCAGCATTAACAACGATGACGTCAGAGGCAGCATTAACAACGATGACGTTAGAAGCAGCATTGACAACGATGACGTCAGAGGCAGCATTAACAACGATGACGTCAGAGGCAGCATCAACAACGATGACGTCAGAAGCAGCCCGAATTGTGGCATGTGAACGGGACAGAGATGGTGAACGGGACAGAGATGGTGACATGCGATACGCACCTCGTAGAATGTAATTTTGGTAGTTTTGATCGGCGTCAGTGCCCACGCTGATGAGACAGTTGAGTCCATCGGCAGTGACGAATTCGTGCACCAAATCCTTGTCATCCTGAAGAAAAAAAGGAACACTGAGAAACTGAACTTGATTACAAAACAGAAAACCCCATAAAATCTAAAAACACGAATCTTTACAAACGTCAATGAATCATGCATTGGATTCCCCAATGATACTTGCAACAAAATGTCTAACATTTTGAAAGATCCATTAGGCCAGATGCAATCACTGATATCTGGTACCTATGGTCGTCGTATATTTTCCACGTATTTCCCGCGCATTTTCAAATGAGACTTCCCCTTCATATCCACGTTGCCTTCGTGTTCGTGCTATATAAAAAGCGTTTGCCTCTTTTTGCGCGGCGCGTCTGGCCTCGAGCACGATCAGCTCTCGGTATGACGTAATCAACACAAACTCGTGGTTTCCATAATCAGCCGTAACAATTAGCCTTAAGAAAAACCTGATCAGTAATGACGTGGGAGTACAAACGAAATTCTATTAAATGCCAACTACTGCCGATCCCTTTCGTTTGCAAGTACGTTCATTCAGAGGAAGAAAATACGTCTTCACGAGAACAATTGTAATTATATCTTCCGCTAGTGATTAAATCACGTTTCAGTTAATGTTTATTACTAACTGTTTGGGGGTAGACACAACATCTTAAGAACATTACTCATGAGGACCATCAAATTGACATTTAGCTTGCCAATAATCCAATTTACTTGAACATCGACCATGTTTCGAGAAAAAGCACGTACAACGCTTGGCACCTTCCACCGAGCGATGAGACAACAGACACCACAACAAGTACGTGGCAATAAGCCAATGGGATATGACGTCACTCGACCATGGATTCAAAACTTAGCGTGAGCGGCTTCGGCATACCAGAAACGATTTCCCATCTTTCATCCCCTCAATAAGCTTGGTAAGCAGGCTAAGTCTTCGAGAGCAACACATTGACATGAAATGGCTGACAATACCGTAAGTGACTGCTAATGCAATGCAGGTATAGTTCGGCACGAGGTATACAGACCGCAGAGGACAAGCTCAAAAGCCTCCGTGGGTCACAAGACGGGCCACAGCTATTAAATCTTGTTTCACTCTAATGAATCGCGTCCATTCGATACCGCAGCTATTTGAAGTAGCTCAACCAATTTATACCCGAATTAGCAACGGGAAGGATAGGGAATAGATCGGCGAAGGCTCGAAAAGGAGCGTTGAAAATGCACGAAGAATAGAGATGCGGTACCGAGAGATCGTGGTAAGGCAGGAGATACGAAGACAAGCTTGCACGTCCAGAGAGAACTGGGAACGTAGAAGTCTTTAAAGACCGAATGATTAAGTAGTTTTAGTGACGGCAACAAATGGTATTGATTGATAAGCCCTTTGGATACGATGGTGTCTGCAAATCATTTAACAAAATCACCATAACCATATGGCGATGGACATGAAAACGGACAACGGCTATTCTTGGGACAAGTGGACCAGACTTGCCAGGCGTAAACATTCGCCTTCAGCCCGCTAAAGGAGCCAGTCATAGCTCTTGTTTGCGGCAAACCTTTCCGATTTATCGCCAATTCGAGAGAGAAATGCCCAGTTCATTAGCTATTTTAGTAGGTCGCCCTTTTGTCCAGGTCGAGGAAATCATTTCGGATGAGCCTTCCTGGGCCGTGTTTGCTGGGACCGAAATCTGGTTTCTTGTTCCTTCCTAAGTGAAATCTCTTGAGTTTGTATCCGCAGGGAAACCACAAGAGCGCTACCAATCCTAGACGATTTATTCTTTGATCATCGGATCAGCCACGAATCATTTTAATGTCTAAAGGAGCCTAATAATACTAACTGCAGGCTGGATTTAAACGTATATAATAAAGTGGTTAGGCAATGCAGAGTAAAACCCGGTTTTCCAGCTGCGGAAGGAACTGGCAGTTAGCCGAGAATCCACCGTCCATTGAATTCAACTTGAATTGTTAATGTGTTTAGAATAGAAATCCATGAAGATAGAATCAAATTTCATTAACAAGGAAGTTTGCTCTTCGACTTTGGAACTCCTTTCACCATCAACTCTCTCTCTCTCTCTTAGCTCCGCCGCAAACTCATTACCCTGTGAAAACGTTTGCAACAATTTAAATTTTCCCAGATAGCATGGTGGCAAACTCTATCGGTGAAACCCGTTTTGTGTCCATTTCCCAGATAGCATGGTGGCAAACTCTATCGGTGAAACCCGTTTTGTGTCCATTTGTAAGGTTCCTGAATAAAAATAATAATAATAATAATAAATGTTATTACCTGAAAGATTTGCTTCAGTGAGAACAGGGCACGTCGAAGGTCTCTACCAGTTGCACTGATAAGCTTGGCTGCAAAGAGAGAAGATACTCAAAGTTAGAATGGATAAATGGAATGGGCAACCTACAATTTTGAAAAGAAAGTAACATATGTGTAACATACATGCATGCGGGAGAGGCGGAAGAGATGGGACAGAGAGCACAGAGAGTGGGGGAGAGGGCAGAGAGGAACAAGAGAGAAGGGGGAGCAGAAGAATAAGTGAGGGGGAGGGAGCAGAAGAATTAGAGAGAAGAGAGAGAGAGAGCGAAGGAATTAGAGAAAGAGGGGGAGAGGACAGAGGAACAAGAGAGAAAAGGGAGAGCAGAAGAATATGACAGACGAGGGGGAGGGAGCAGAAGAATTAGGGAGTTGGGGGAGAGGGGAGAGGAAATAGAGAAAACGGGGAGAGCAGAAGAATAAGAGATGGCGAGTCTGTCTGCATAATGCAATTTTTGCAACACAACCCCCAAAACAACGGTGAATAAAAACGCCCACAAAACCTTATCTATAGTTTAAAGTCTAAAGTTCCCACAGGCGCCACTGTAGGCTCTGAATAGCGAAATTTCGATAAGGGCGGCTCGGTGCTAATCGACCCCGAAGCCAATCAAAACACATGAAGATATTCTTCTATTGCGAGACGAGTTGAGATGAAGGACGGGCCTAGCCAAACCCGAAGGAAATAACGTGATACGTGCGACAATAGACAGCTTCCTTAAAAGTGGATTTGTGAATGATCTCCGTTATCACACGAAACTTTTTAACGACACGGAAACAAGATATTGCCACATTAGCGCTTTACAAGGTTAGTTCAGAGGGTATTAAAATCAAATACAATTTGGTAACATGTTTTGATAAATCAGAGGAAAATCAATTAATTTTACAATCAAGTTAAATTGGCAGACGAATAAAAAACATTAGATGCCAAAACCACACATACGGAAAGTACTTCTCAATGCGAAATCATATTAAACCTGCGCAAAAGGATAGGGTCAAAAACCATTGCGTAGGGACACGAAGCGAAGGAGCCCTTAGGATTGACAAGTAGCGGTTAAACTTGTACTATTTATCGAATGACATGAAACATCAAGTGCATTTCCGTTCTGAGAGTTTCAGTGTTACCACAAAAGATTTCTGGGCCTTGGAAGAATAGCTTGTATAACAGCAACATCTCATTTTGATCACAGCAAAATCCTATTGGCACAGTAAAAACTTGTATACCTGGGAGCAAATTCTCAATACTAGGCATGTGAATCTAGTAAATCGCTCAACATAAACTAAAAAGTCGCTCCCTTTACAGAATGCATGCCCAGTTCGTGGAGGGGGGGGGAGGGCATGTCAGAAAGAGGTCGTGTTACCTTCGTGAGTATAGAGGCCATCAAATCGAATAGAGGCCACCAAGAGCAGATAAACAAGTGTAGTAAATTAGGCAACATTAAGAACAAATCTGTAAAAATTACTCCTTTTAAAAATTATAACGAACACTATTAGTGCTTAATCGGTTTATGCGGAAGACAATTTCACGAAAACATGAAAGCGAGGGTTGGCTTTTCTACTTTCCAGGAGATTTAAAGACGACTAAAGGTGCTGAATGGGTCTGACAGTAGGGGGTTTTGCTAAGCTCACTCCTCGGCGAAATGAAGGCACCAAGCGAGAGGATTTCTTTTGCAGTGAAGCAACAAAGAGAGCTAACCGAAATGGATCTGACTTCCAAAACAAGGTCTCACGAAAAGAGCTTTAGCTACACGCCTTTCATGAAAACGAAAACATCCCTGTACGGTACAACAGGCTTGGATCTGCCGCAAATAATAAATATAGGAAAGATCACAATACGCTTGCAAACAATCGACAAAACGAAATAAAAAGTCGATAAAACAAATGGAAACACATAGAAATTAACAATCAATACTAAAAAACGATTCGCGTCCATTCGCTTGTCGACCGCTCCACTTCTTACGAACATTTTTTTTACATCGTTACACTTAGTATTAACAACTAATTCCTTCTAAGTAACAAGCAGAAAATGTAGTCCTTGAGAAACGTTTATAGAGGAGAACAGGTAAAACAGTGCCGGACTGGAAACCAGTTAAAGTACTAGAGTGTACTGTAGAAGAATGTACCCAAGAAAACAGCGAATTCTAAAAGAATTCTAAAAGGATACCGAAGTCTTGACTAGAAATATACAACGCTTTCAAGTTGGTTTTCTCTATCTCTATAACTAAAAGATATTCAAGCCCATCCATTTTTGTCGGTGCCGATGCAGAGGTCCACTTAACGATCTTAGTCAGTAGCTTGTCAGAAAAGTGGCTCAAATTCCCAAATAAAGGCCAACCTCTTTATAAACTTGATTGTGGTTGCCTATGTTTCAGCGTCAAGTTAAGCGTCATTTTCTACACACAAAAAGTAAAAACTAGTAAACATGCGGTGAAAAGTCGACACTCCGGTGTAAATTTATTTTCTGACAAACTTTTCTGAAATTTTCGAAGCAAAATTTGTTGGAACCTTCCTGGATATTGCATTGAAAACGCAAGACCAAAGATCGAAAATTGTTTTCGGTCCAAGTTGTATACCGGTGATTTAACTATACGTTTATCGATGGAGAACTCGCAATTTACCCTTGGTGCATACTACTTGGATACACCATGGACCTTATAGCAGGCAACGGGCGAGACATTTCAAATAGTGAACAGTGGATCGAAACTAAAAACGTTGGACTTGTTTTGCAACAACTACATTCCTAAGCAATAAACGTATTTGGAAGTTTCAGTTAATTGACATGAAAACGTGGTCAACTTGTTTAATTCCAGCGGATTATTAGACAAAATAAAGCCCAACCCTTTTGTCTGAGACAGAGGAATTAATTTTGTTCAATACGAGTGTCACATAGCTTCGCTAAATCCGACAATCCAAAACGTATTCTGGAATTATTTTCTGGCCATTGACTCCCATCGCTAAATTCGGGAGCTTGACAGCGCCAGACGTGCTTCCTGAAGTTAGCACCTAAACAAAACCCACTTTATAGGGACACTGGCCTTGAAATGGCTCACTATTCACAAGCACCTTCTGAACAGGCGAGTGTGATGGAACCATGAAGTATTTGTCGTTGGGAAACTTCGTCCGAGGAACTTGCCAGCTATTGCTATGCGCATGCGTGACTATGATTCCTCCGAAAGGAATGGACGAGAATCGCTCACGTCTTTATTAAAACTAGAGTTCGTTATTCCAATATCATTCTCGTCTTCAGTATTCGTTTTTTAAGTTTTTGACACTGTACCATACCAACACTGTAAAATAATCCAATCCTACAAAAACTGACATCTATCAAAATTTCACCCACACACAACCAAGGGAAAGACCATAAATATATTTCTGTTTAGCCTTGGACTGATAGAACCGGGTTGTAATTCGGCTTAATTTTTATAATTCTTATGATGAGAACCTACTTTAGCCAGATATAACTATTTCTTGTCATAATTGCAACGCATGATTTCAACTGAGCTTCACCGAGTGAAAAAGAAATTATGAAATTTAATGAATAACGAGAAGTTAAAGCCAAATCGTTTGATGTGAAGCTGACACACAAATGCTGAAATTCAACAATGATGCAATGATGATAAATTCGACCCTAGCTGACAGCGAAAGAAAGAATCGTCTGATCTTTGACCTATGTCATGGAAACCAATGACTGAAAGGAGGCGGCAGCTGATGGCGGCCGGCAGCAAGAGGAAGGACTTTTAGGCCCTTGTTTGGAATTTGACGCAGTTGCTAGCTGCCGACAATATGCTTAACGTGTAAATTAAAATGAAACTAGCACAGTTGTGACGTATATAAGGTGATACAGACTAGCGGATATAACGAATAGTAGACCATTTAATAGCCCCACCTTCACACACAAAAGATTTATACTAAACCAATTTGTACCTTTAATATATAACAAGATAGAAAACTTATTTCTTGAAGTCGGACGTAAATCTCGAACGTAAATCACACACTAATCTGACAGAGGGAGAAATGATTGCATGTGTCTGGTTTATGTCCGTTAGGTAGATATGGTTGCTCCTTCTTAGCGCCGTGGGGTGAGTTCCTGGTGCATTGCCATTTTCAAATGGTACAAATATTTTACTCATGCAGAAAAAATATAGAACTTCCTAGCACTTAAGGGGATGGGGTGCCCAAACTCTAAAATGAATGCAGATATGAACCCTGTGCTGCAATCGCACGATGTCTCGGTTAAAGCTCGCGTGAATTAAAAACCCATTAAGTGTCTCGTTTCAAAGTCAACAAATTGGTTTTGGTTTCTCCGGAGGTAAGTGTCGTAAACCGAAAATGATGTTTACGAATTCAAAAGATGAAACAAAGCCTGAGAAGACAGTCAACTTTCATCATGGAGGAAAATTTGTGTGGGCCTGCAAAAACGGAGAAGAATAATACGAACTGTGGGAATTGACTGCGTGGCAGACAGAGAAATTCTTTGTACAAAAACAAGGAGCATTTTTGCTATTCACTGCTGAACAATCACACAAAAGCCTGCAGCGGGCAAAGAGGTTGCGCGCGACTGGAAAAATAAATAAGTGCAACAAAGGACGCGAAAATTACACAAAACATCGGCCATAGCAAGCAGGGTCAATGTCTTTGCACGGATTGGCTGGTGTTGTGTGAAAGTAATTCTTACAAATAAATATTGACTGCCATTTGTATATGGCAAGACGTTTGTCTCCGACTTTAAGCAAATGCAAGTCCATGCTAATGCAGATGCATGGAATGTGATTTCCACATTCCAAGAGAGGACTCTCTACCCAGTTAACCATAATTTGGGCCATCAACGCCCAGACTAGCAACGTTTACACAGGCTCTTCAAGGATCATGATTATCCAGGCTCTGATTTCATAGACAAAAAAAGGGAGATTCATGTTGTTAATGTCCTTGACTTAGTTAACTATAAGGGTATGCCTGTTTGTTGTATCCTCCTCACTTATGAAATTACTCTATCATCCACAGCTCTACATACCCAGATCAGTTGAAAGGAAAGGTATTGATTAGAGCATTTACCAAATGGCACATGTTGGTTGATATTCAAAACAGCTTGTGAAGAGATCATTGAAAGAACCATCTTCATCATCTTCATTCATTACACTGGTAAAATTAATTGAGCTGAGAAGCTCCTGGTACTGGTTTCATGTGTGAGTTAAGGCTTCATATATATGCCTTCTTATAATATATATATATATGCAAAAGTCACACCAAAATTCCATGACCCCACTTTTTTATACCATCACACACCTAACTTATCGTAAAATAAAAAATAAAATAAATATCTGAAACTTTAGAACAACTTTGGTAAAACTTTAAAAGCTCTGGTTGACTATACTAATGAAGGCACTCCACAATGTACAACTGGAGCTATGGTAGCAACTTGAAAACTCAGTATGAAAATAATCATGCAAGATTAATGCTGTGACTGAGTATAGTATCCTCTAGACATATGATTAATTAAACATTTTTGTATATCAAAGCTATAACCCTCCAAGTGACAATTAAAACTGGAAAAGTATCTTATTGTGTTACTAATTGTGAAAATTGTTAACCATAGTAAACTGTCTATTTTTTCACAAAGGTGATCTTTGGATATATAAAGAGACATAAACCTTTCACAAACTAACTTGGGTTCAAATGGATTTGTGAATTTGCATAGGTTAACATTATTTTTCTAAATAGCATATGCAACTGATCTGTGTTTGCTTTGAGCTTGAGCAATGTCAACAAACCCAAAATCATGTCTCAAGATTAGAAATGGGAAATTCAACATTTTATAGCATAAACAGACTACTTGCATGAAAAAAAGTACATAAAAAAATACCAATGACTTGCCCTAAAATGGAGCATTTTATTGAGGGTGCTGCTTTATACCTGGCAGCCACTAAAGTTTCAATTAATAATGAAAGTATCAACCAGTTTTTAACACTGCATTCCTTTCAAATCTGTTTGTACCATACTCATACATTCTTAAACATATTGGATAAAAGAAAAGCTGTTTTTCTCATTGAAAATTTTCAAAAGTAAGCTTTTCAGCCAAGCTGAGCAGTGATAAGCTGTGCCTTATCCGTAAAAAATTGTTTCAAATAGCGTACATTTCGCCAGTTCTGTTGTTTGCACTAGCCAAGGTTTTAATTTCAAACATTCCATTTTATGAGCCTATGTAATTTGTTTAATAAAGGCAAACTGGGTCATAATATATTGTTCAGTATCGAGTCCCCATTACATTTTAACTTAGAACATGAATAACATTGGCGACTTGGGTATAAAGTCTGCGACAGACTCGCAATTCCGTCAGCTTCCCCTATTTCAAACAAATTTTCTCAGGGGACATCCGCAGATCAGCGTGAAAACAAACCAGACACGAGTTGATCACATGGACTGAATAGCCTACAATCCCAGTTCAAAATTCCCTAATGATCGATAGATAACAGAACATTTAAATTCATAATTGGCTTATTCTAACCAAAATATTATACGGTCCAGAAGCTTTAAGAAATATCTAACAATCGGTTTTTCTCATGTGGTATCGAGCGATTCTACGATAATAATGGCCAGTTGGGATCACAGCATTCCTCCCCTGGAATGCTGTACCATTGGAATTTGTGAATCTCTAGCCGCTTAAAACTGGAGAAAAAATCCAAATAAGCTCTGCTTTGAAATCACAAACTATTCGAAATCACTTACCAATTATGTTATGCACTCTCACCGAAAGCTGAGTTCGTAATACGAGTGTATTCTTTCGGCTGCAAAAAAAGTTTAGTAGGCACTATAAACTCGCAAGTTTAATGACAAAACTTGTTTAGGCCAAGAAAATTTAAAGCGAAAGTGGCTATTTTGACAAATACCAAAATTTTCGAGCTAAACCTTGGATAAAGGCAAAAGGAAACTAAAGCCTAGAAGCATGATCCACATCTAGATATCAAACGTGCAAGTAAAAATAAATTGGAGATGAAAAGTAGAGATCTTCGATATTTTTCATTTCGCATGAAAGTAAAACCCATGCAACCACAGAATGCTGTATGTTGGTTGGGAGAAACCACTGATCAAAAAGCCACAAACCTTGGTCGATGAAATATTGAAAAAGACCACGATTTTCAAACAGTCCTTGGTGATAATCACAAACTCGAAAGAATAATCCTCAGCCTATTGACATATTCTTAGATATTTTTCAATGCAAAAGAATTGTTTTCTAATTCAAAAGACAATCGGATCAGCGAAGCTTGCCTTACGATAAGAGAACAAACTACGCTCAACAACTTCCCCTCCTATTTTTAAGTGTGCTATCGAATTTCGACACCAGAAAACTTTTTTTCGTGTCTGTGTAAACTTAAAAAAACTATTCAAGTGGGAGAGCTTAAACATTTTGACAGGAATGAAGATCAATGGGGGGATTAAAATGGATCACATACGCGACCAGCTCCAGACAAAACTTAGCAATATTTGATGAGACACCAAAACCAGTCCGAAGCAGGCCAGATGGTCAAGACGTATCAGTAAATCGAAATTTTACCGACAAATGATGACAAGTTGATGATCAGACATAATTATTTCAACAAACGGCAAGAATAAATCGCTATTTGCTTGAGTACCTGTCGCGAAATCCTTCCAGCTCGTCAGTCTGTTCCTCAAGTGTGCTTTCGAGGTCGAGGTATGCCAAATTGTGTGATAATTGCAATGCCACATCTTCGATCTGTGTACGACAATCAAATGGCGGTTTAGATCCCCATATAACAAATAGCTAAAATCATCTATCTTTCATAAAGTACTGGCTGCAACCATGCACAACCTTCGACGAAATATCTTGACTTCCACATCTGAACTCTGACACACAAAATTACGAAAACAAACATTTCAATGCTACGGATTTCTATAAAAGAAATCTCAAGGTCGTATTTAGCTCTTTATATGTGCTTGATAAACTCCGTGTTGGCGATGAACAACTCAAATTTGCACCATCTATGATGGGATGGAAAAGAACAGTTGATTGAAATTCAATCAAAACACAACCAAAACAATTCCGTACATTGTGGGGTGCCCTCAGTAACTTGTGCAGTCCAGAAATCTGGTTGCAAAGTGAGATGTTTGGCTGGAACGAATAAGTTGGCGGCCTTGATGGTTCTGGAAACGTCGTACTGTTGAACGGATCAGTATCATCCAAGTATTGCACCTTACACTCAAACGGCGCCATGTTCTCATCCTGTCGATTTCTTCTTTGAAATCAAACGAATACTATCCTCGACTACCTACATTGTACGCATGCGCATGGCTGTGATTTGACATACACGAGCAGGGGGGTTTCATTGCACAAGAAGAACGGGGCGAAATGCTTTAAAAAAGTCGATAGGAAGGAGTAGATTACCTGATTTATTTAGAAAGTCATACATCAAGCTCACAAAATCATCCTGTTTAAACAAAAATAGAAAATTACTCTTTTCTCAATTTCCTGGAACGTGACTTTCTTGCCAGCAACCCCCGTCACAATGTTTCAACCTTCGACCAGGGGAAGGATGACTCAACCAAAAGTCGATGATAGTGGAGGGTGGGTGGGAATCAACAATACAGTGGATGGAGGGCAAGCTGAAATTCATTTCACCATTGATTTTACCGTAAGTTAGGGAGGAATCAAAATGATTTTTACAGCAGGTATTTAATCCGAGTAATGTCCACGTCACTTATCAATGAACTCGTCGCCCAAAAGCTTTAAGTGTAAAATGCACATTATGATCACATGTAAAAATGCCTCCGCAGTTCTTCAGCCCCAGCTTGACATATTTTTGGCTTTTGGAGGGAGAAGTCTGTTGATGAGAAAACAAAAATAGTCCGATGCCCAAGCCTTGATAGCAGGTCCTATTTTGAAGGCGTTGATTGACTTGTGGTGCTGACACCCCCTCAATATCAACACTGCAAAACCGTCTATCAACCGCATATTTATTCCACACCCAAATTTGAAATCCATCACAAAAATAGAAAATTTGTAAAAAGAAAAAGAAAAATTCTGCAACGAAAATTCAAGTCATTGTGATTTGAACTTTTTAGCAAAATTTCCAAGCTGCATCTCATATAAATGTTTATTGATACACCGATACACCGATACACCGATTTCCAGTTTCTGATGATTTCCTTTCATAATTATTAGATCCCATGGTCGATGTTTCGTTTTCGTTCTTGCCCAGTGACGCATTTAGCCATGGGTCCACTGGACCCGTTGGGGCGTTAAGGCTTTAATTTCAGGGGGCCCTAAACAAAGTGTTTTTAAGCCTATAGAGGGTGCTGTTGATGAATCAAGTAGCATGACACGAACCTGCATTTGCATATTTTAGGGGGCATTGTTGACTTTGGGTCTAGGGCCACAACAGTCATAAATGAGGCCCTGTTCTTGCCGTTAAATTACATTATCACTGTAACATGCTCTTGCTTCTTTCTATTTGTTTTTGTTTATGTCTGCATTACAACTTGTAGCACCACGTAGGGACGACGGAATCATCTAAAAATCTCCAAGTCACTAGCACCACGCAGTTTTGCCAGAGTCCTGGCTCAAGTGTCTGTACAAGTAGGAAATAAATTTTGAGAAATGAACCTTCGAAACCAGGCAGGCCTTTTTGGAGAGCGAGGTTCCCAACGCCCCAAGGAGGCAGAAAGAGGTGCACCCAATGGCCTACAGCGAATGTGAGTTGTTGGACAAGTTGCACCCGTGCGCCCAAACAAATAAATGAATACAGGAACAATTGGAAGCTTTTGGGTTGGGGCCAGAAACCTGTTTCTAGCGAGATGTTTTCAAAATCTAAAAATGCTCATTTAGACACAATGAATCGATTTTGGGTTTTGGAGAAGATGAATGAAATACGAAACGTTTGAATTTCTTGAATCACCTCCGATCTGAGTCCTAACCACTTCCGTATGCAGGATGGGTGACCCAGTTCTCGGATACCCAGAAAACAGGCCCTTCCTACCCATTCATAGACAGATCATTTTGGCATCCCCACCCTGAATTATAGATAACTCGTACCGGATGTGTGCATACGAAATAAGGACAGTTATTTGATACCATTTAAGTATTCTGCTGTTCTGGCTTTAAGAGCATGCGAGAAAATTGAATTGATCAGAAAAGAAAGGCCAGTTGGGGTTGAATCAACGCAAAGAAAAAATAATCATTCCTATTATGTGAATACTAGGAAACAATAATGACTTATACTCCTGTCAGTATTTGCAATCTTTTTCAATAACAATGAATTAGTGTGTATTCTAAAGACAAACAAAGACGAATAAAAGTATTTAAAACTAACGAGACAGAAAACTGCCTCATCAACATTTGTGAAGGATTGTATTCATTGCGAAATAGGTAGCTCATTAGTTTTGAAACTAACTTAATCGTTAATTACCAGACATTGAGCTGCCTAACCGTGATTGGAAATGGAATGTTGCTATTTTGCAAAACAGGTGTGCCGTAATCGAAAGGAAAGCTGCTAGATGGCTGACAGAGAGCCAATTTAAGTGGGACTTAATTTTTATTTGCGAGGTCACGTGTGTGGGGCCAATTTCTAGCACTCTGGTGCGAACGGTAGTAATTGGATTGAAACCCACAATAACTCTCCTTTAAAGCATCTTTTATTGCCATATAAATAGAGGGGTATTATGATTTTATGGCGCAAATGGCAAATATTGGCTCCAGTAGCAACCCTTGTTTTGGCTCTATTTTTGGGATCCCTCATATTTGGCAAATATGGCGTATCTCCCTATTGATCTCGTTGTTAACAGGCTGGAAAGATACTTGACGTCCATTGTTTATGTCAAAAACAATCACATCAAATATTCCAACGAGCTAACTGCCTCTGTTTTCCTCGATTCAATTTGCCATTCATTGTTCCTTTGCATTATTGATTGTCTCGCGAGTCATTCTAATACTTATTCACTAATCGTGTTTCCTTCAGTCTCAAGTTCCACAAGCTATTCATTAGAGACTGTCAATTTCGTAATTGGAATCTATAAACTTTGTAATCGGTCTCAAAGGAATACCCAAACAATAGACTGCGTGCAGTAAACAGGAGTATTTGGAGATTTCCAGCATTCTTCATAGAGCGCACACCTGTTTGACGTCACAATCTAGAGATGCGATCGGGCTTGTGACGCGCGAATATTTGTGAAGAGATTAGATGGTTGTGCTCCTGCTTAGCGAATTTCATCCAACCGTCGTCCGTAACCACAAAGGGAGCGCTGCTAGCTTAAAATAACTGTGGAAAAGGCTTCCGAGCTGGTTTCAAGCCATGCACAATCAAACATGATCAATTGTATATTATGGAAAGATTTACGTATAGTTTCCCCAGGATACAGAAGGCCCCCAACCTGTGCTCACCCTGTAAAGATTTCTGGAGCAAGAGCAATATCAAACTAGATTTTGAAGTATTCGGAGACTGTCTGCTTTTCTAAATAAAATTGCAAATATTGATATTTATTCTTACTTTGAGCGTATTTTATGGTAAAGGTCTGTTAAAGGTGAAGAGGATCTAAAAACATAATTGCTGGCCTCTGTATTCATTTGTCGATCTTACGATTCGTATCTTATCAACATTAACCTTGTTCTTAAAAACCCGAGGTTTGAGGGGTTGATGGTGATAGTGTTTCCAAAGTCTGGAAGTTTTTTTAAAGTTTATTTGGCAAATTGAAGTTGCCAAATTGAAGACACAATAGCTACCACACCTAGAAAAGGATAGCGAGTCCTAATTGGTGGGAAAGTCACATTTCGTCTTTATCATACGTATTCATGTATCAATAAAGGATTCTAGATCACAAGGTTAATTTGCAAATATGCAGCCTTGTCCATCGCTGCCAATATCTCTTTATTATGGCTTAATGTCTTAATCTTTTGCCTCAAGCTCTCTCTCAAGAAAGCCCCACTTTCGGTTAAGGCTTTTTGCAAATGTTAAAGCTCTTCATTTGAAATACTATCTCAAAAAAGTTATATGAACTTCGTTGATTTAACTGGGGTACTTAAGCTGGATCCAACGGCAAATCTCAAAAAATTACTATTCTGTGATTGATAGAAATTTATTTATTTCTTTTAGAAGCACCATTATTCCCTCCCTGTTCATAGAAGACAAGTGCATTTCCATTATGCATTGCAAATTTGTCTTCAAATAACATCCCTCTTGGAACATCTAGAATTCATTGGGAATTAGTAAGCTGTCTGGAAGGGATAGGCCGTATTCTTTGTCGAATATGTAGCCTAGTTGTTAGTGATTTATTCCAAGAATAAAACTGGTACACATTTTCTGGTTGTGGTGATGGGTTCCAGGAATATTTTGATTTCCGGTTCCATCCCCTTGCATATGTAAATTAATTGGATTTTGGACTTCATTTCAAATTTGATTGTATAAAATAGACTACCCCTTTATTCGTTTACTCGGGAAAGAGAGTAGGGAAGCTGGTTTGTAACTAAGCATACATTTGGTCTCTTGAAATATACTAAACTTCATTTTTTGATACATGCTAAGGTAAATGCTTCAAAGTAAAAAGCTAGAGGGCAAAGCTTCCGGCTATTGTACTCTTTCGCCATCATTGTTGTGAAAATTTCGGAAAAGTTGTTCAATACCAGAACACTGAAGCAACAGCAGTGATAAAAAGAAATATTTTTGGTGGAAAGCAACGTGTACCATTGTTCTAACGTCTCGCTATCAACAAAACCATACGCAAAAGTGGTTTGATGATAGCAGAAGTACCCACACAATAACATTTTGATAGAAACAGGTGCTTTGGAAGAGGTAGGGGGCGTTTTGTGAAGAAATTTGGCCCCCATTTTAATAGGGCTTGGTAAGTTTACCTTGAAAAAGCTTCATCTTGCAGCCATAGTTAGAGTCGATAAACAAAGCATTGATCTCTGTATTTAGCTTAACCTGCTTCATGTATTTTATCTATTTATTTCTTTACTATCTGTTTCTTTTGACTCCATACCGCTTTACTTTATTTCCGCACAATTATCTGCAAAAGAGTTTATCGCTAATTTCCAAAACAGCGCATTAATAATCATTTGAGTATATTTTAATCGCGGTCTTTGATGACAAAGAAGGGCGCAACAGTATTGTTTAGAGGCATGAAGCTTTGCTGTAGATGGCTTCTGTGAAACAAATGCTTTAAAATGCAAAACTCAGAAAACATAGGCATCTGGTGGTATAAATAGTAGGCAAATCGACTTCAAAAGTGTCAGAAACTGCTGCTTCCTTCCAAAAGGGGTAACAGATTGACGGAGTCGGGGAATCAAATCAAACAATACCGCACTGTGCCTTCTAATTTCATGTGGCATAACCGTTCTCAACTGCAAAGGGCGGCTACATAATCTAATCTAATTTGTATCCTTAATCCACTTCTTCAGACTATTATTCCGCCCAATGTCTCATTATATCCACAAAGGAAATTGAAACCAGGTGGAAATGGATTTAGAATTTAACTCTTCTGTTATCAAGTTTCCTTCGACAAAGTTTATTGTTACTTGAACAGAGAAGTTGCCTAAGATCATACAAGAAGAGGCCTAAAAGGCCAAGGTGTTACAGAGCTATTAATGATTGGTATTTGAAAATGATATGTCTAAATATAGTTTATTCATCACAACAAATCTTACACTAACTGTAGAGGGGAGGACACACTTTCAAACTCTCATTAAAAGGATACAATATAAATAAGCGTTGCAATCTATCTTCAAGTTTGCAAATGTTTGGAACCGAATCTCCCAACCATTTTCGACAATAAAAAGCATATGCAAAAAACCATTTCCTAGATGGAGAAGACTTTTGATTCAATGTTTTTTAATCAATTTTCATGTCAACAATTTGCTACAGTTTCTTTCAGTGGCTCTTTTTTAGCAATAGTGGATGTTTAAAACTACTGCATTCATTATCAAAGGCAAAAAATTGCTTACAATTCTTAACATCAAAGAGCATCCTTCAAGTATAGAAAATTTTGGGGGGATTGTAGTGTACACCTCTTTGCAGTAATATGTAAGCTTCCAAAGTTAATGTTCAGAATTAAAGATAACCAGCAATCCAACCAGTTTGTGCGCGCATTTGCTAGATCCTACTGCTTGAAATTAATTGGGGAAGCTATAGCTTTATCATACTTCAATTAACATTGCCTCGACCACGACTATGCAGGCAATTTCTTCAAGTGTAGAATTTGTTCTGTGAGCGTTATCTCAGAAGAAGACTTATTTGTCTGGTGTTCATTGGATTCAGATTGTCAAGGCATTGGATTCTAAAAGCCCCTCCTCAAGCTGACTTTGAGAAAGTTAATGATATCACAGACTCCGACATGAAACTTGATATTTTTGCCTCAAGGTGGCCATTTTGGTTAAACCATTTATTTGCCATTCGTGTATGCGAGAAAAAAAGCTAATCAAGCTAATTCTTCAAATGTTTACAGCATTACCAAAGTTAGTCAAATTATTCGAACATCTAGAATTGAAATACAGAGCTTGTCTCGTAGCACTAAGTAATCACATTTTCAATATGTTTGCTCTGGTTTTGGAAACGTCTGAGAACGAGAGGTCTCGCTAGAATAATAGCGATTCGTCTGGTCGACGGTGTTTTCCAACTGGCAAACATTCAAGAATGGTTATTGTCAGACAGTAGAGATTCGAAGATTGACACTTCCATCCTCCGTCTCAAGGGATAAAAGGGCAGAGTCACGTGTAGAGTGAGCCAAGAACTGAAAGTGATTGACTGAAGGAGACCACCAATACTGTTGGTCGGATGACTTGCCGAGCTCCATTGGTGCTGCTGAGAAGGAGCCGGATGCTGAAACGCTAAAAGAGAAGAAGGAAGGAGCAGATGGTTTGCACCCCCCTTTTAGGGGGGGGGGGGTCTAGAAGGGCTTGTGGGGTAGAGAGGTAAATGCTTCAGTCTTGTGAACCCATATGGGGCCAACATGTCAACAACAACTCCCCTGCATACAAGGGATAAACGAAAGAACAGTAGTTGGACAAAACGTAAGCAACTTGCGTCAAAGCTAGCACATAATGAAGACAATTTTTGATGACGTCACATTTGACGTCTCAATGACTTTTGGGAAGTACATATCAGCTTAATATTTGAAAGGAGTCAAGCATAATGAATCGAGCCATGTTTGGATATAGCATCATGCTTCGAAGTCTTTGAGTGCACGATGAATGTTCGACAGTCTTAAGTATAGACGTTGGGATTGGGTCATTTCACGATTCATTATATGTTTTGACAAAACATGATGACTGGGTTATAGCTGTTCGCCTAACTATGGCTTTTCCTTCCTTCTACACATCATGCAAGTACGCAGAAGCAAACGCAGAATTCTCTGGGTACTCTTTCTCTCTGCCTTATTGATTATGTAATTTTGCTTCTTTTGTTGCGCTAACTAATGTTTCCTAATATAATACCTGTCTTTCAATCTCCCACTTTCCTTTCCATTTTCTCAGCAATACCTACGTCATAGCACTATGTGTTTTGCATTTTTTCCGCACTTGATCATAAATTCTAACAATACACATTTTCAAAAGAAATATCATGTAAACAATTTCAATCCTTTGTTTGGACCTTATTATATTGGTGCATTTAAATTCAATTACAAAAAGGAGGAGTCCATATTATTCTATGAAACGGATTGTTGATTCCTAATCCCGAAGCTGTTACAATTTGAAAAAAGAAATATAGAGCACAATGCAACTTTCTTGATTCTTATTAATAATTGCTCTCATTAGCAACCAGATTTCAATCTCTGCATGAGTAGAAATATTTTCATGTAATAAATGTAGTGATATCAGGTTTCTAGATGAGCCCATTTCCCTGAAATTTCAAGCGCATATGGGTGAAGGTTCAACAATGGAATGTTTGACATGCAATGATATATTCAAACCAGATATTTGAAGTCGAAAACGACCTTTTGTTGCCAGTACTGAAGAGTTTAGCAGAGTCGACAGAACACGCCTATGATATACAATTTTAGATCTCTGTGGTTTTATATCCCTGTTTAGCTTTGCGGGTGTTTATAAGCAAGTTTTTATTGGCGCATGAATTTTTCATTAGTCAAAGACTTCTCTTGTCTGTGAGACACTTTTTAATCATCAAAGATGATAGTGTTTATCAGAATGAAAAGGTACGAAAGGGTTTCTCCCTGGAATGCTATTTTGGGCCTGAATTATGACAGCCATCATGCAGTTGAGACCCATGGAGAATCGGCCTTTCGTTTCGGTCAGCTCTACCACACACCTTGTCAGACAAATCTAGCCAATGACGTCATTGCTTTTTCGAAGGCGAAGCTCACTCTATTAAAAGATTGCGTAGTGATGATTGCCGCTGTGGAGGACAACAGAAAGCCAAAGAGAACTTCGGAGATATATATGGTTTCAAGACTGGCTACTACATTTCAAATCACTGTCAAGTCTCATCTTTTTTTCATAATCATTTCTTAAATTCATACCAACAATGCTGCAAAATCAAAGTAGCCTGCGTCACAGACCATCACCACTCTCCTCCAGCAAAATCAAAGCTGCTTTATAAACCCTTTAAGCACTTTTCCCCAATGTTTGTACCTTAAAGTTGCGAAGTTGGGGATATGTGCCTCGTGGCCTTTTTTAAGATAAATAATGACCAAATACCCAGTGGAGTGTACAGTTAGTGGCACCAACACAGAGAAATCTCTCCGGCTTAATCATTCATTCAGTTGTTTTTCAGTTTAACCCATGCAGTCTTGAGTATTTTGAAAATGGTGTTGATTAAGGTCTTTCAAATTGCAGCGTCTACAGTAATAACTGATAAAACTTTAAAACGCTTTGCACTACGGCTGGGTCGTGCTCAACTTGCTTCATAGAGAAACCTTAAGAGATGTTGGGTTATTTATAAGTTTATTGAAATTGGCCTTCAGAGTTCTCAATTTGCTTTCTTTAGTTTTTTTGCCATCTTTATCTACACCCAGTCTATACTACGTTCCGCATGGCCTCTTTGAGTAAAAGAAGCTTTTTTAAAAAGAGGTAAACAACTTGTTCTTTTTTCTTTCACCCCATCCCCACTCTCCTTGACTCATAAACGAACCTATGGGGCATATCATGGTGTCTATTTTGTTATTTCAGTGGACGCTGGGAAAGAAGATAAGATGTTGTCATTTATGTAACTTTAAGTGAAATTTGCGTTCTTGAGCAAAACGGAGAACGTGCCTGGGATGGAAAGACACTGGGAATTAGGAAACGGGAAAACACTTTTCGCAGCTTAAAACTGTGCTCGGTCCGCGAAAAATCAACGGGGCGGACATTTTTAAGTTTAGAGAACAAATTAATGGAAACATTAAGCAGGTTGGAATTTACGATATGCAACATCCATGGGGATCACAAGTTGTTTGTCTTTGCCCATAAGAATGACGTGTATGTAAGGCTGAAATTGTGCAAGAGTTGTGAGAGAACACCCCTCCAAAAGAGATCTCTAATTGAATTACACTAGAGTTTTTTCAATTTTCATAATTACGAGCTCTATTTAATGACTGTAGTATGTGACACTAAATGTCATAATTTGTGACGTCGAAATCTTGACTCCTCTTTATGGCTTTACTACAAAAAGATACTTTTGGGAGGTAACTGAGGGTGGGGCTTCTCTGGTGGCAATGCTGTAAAATAATACTTGAGCAGTTCCAAAATGATCGTTCGAATTTCCAGCTCTATTGATTGTAAAAGTAAATAATGCCTTTGCGCAAAAGCATAGAAGCACCAGAATAGAATAGAGTGTCTCACTCATGATACAATAAAGATGGAACTATGGTGCAAAGCAATTCAGAACTGATTAACGGCTTTTTCTCCGGAATACAACCTGGTTTCAAAGCATAGAGTTGGAGTCACGCTGAACAGCTGAAAATGAGCATGCAAATTAGGGTGCTGAATACACTCTTTTCAAGGAACAATTTTCGCTTAAATTTATTTGTCACGCCGGAGTGCTATTCGGTAAAAGCTCCATCACAGTCTAATGAACTTTCCTAATGAGAGAATCTGACCAAAATTTTAGAAAAGAAGCTTAAATACGAAAAAAGGAATCACTCGTAGATTGAATAACTCGCTCCTGTAATTGGGCAAAACCTTTTTGTCGCCCCCTTAATTGTAGCCTAGCAACGTAAAACGGTGGTCGCGATTGGTGCACTGCTCAAGAGTCACGGTCTATGGTGACCACGTGGTTTCGAATTTAACGAATGGTGTTTCACTACCTGGCTCGTTGTTGTTCATCAATTTTCGAATGATAAAAATTGGGCAAATGAAGAAGCAGCCTCGTGCGCATAAGAAATCAGATGTGTCTTATTCCCGTAAAGGATAAACAATGCTGGATTTGGGAACAACTATAAGGGATGACCAGAGGACACAATGCAGTCCAAGTCCAGGATTAATTACTGCTAGGAGATATTCACCAAGAAAAGTACTGACAAAAAAAGATAATTATGAAGAACGACAGGTCACAGACCAATCCTTTCACATAAAACAGATTTTTATTAGCCGAAAGATTTTCGACACAGTGGAAAATGTTTGTTCGCAGCAAACAGTATTTCTTGAGTCAAAGTGGTGTCATTGTGTTTTTCTAGGTCGCGCGTACAAAGTGAAATTGTGCTCAAGCTTGGAGTCTATGCATAAGGGGGTTTGAACGTCAGTTAAATTCAACATAACAGAGTTTACAAGCATGAGTGTTCAGAATTTTCCTCATTGGCTACAATCCCCCCGTGGAATTGAACCAATAAAGAACATCACAAAACAATATCACTGCACTTTAATCATTGAGTATAAGATGAGACCCAGGCAAGAAGGGGGTGTGCCAATTCAGTACATAATGCAGTTGTGGAATGTTTTCATCCGTTCATTAGCAAACATCTCATAAGTTTGAACCCCTCTTTTAGCGTAACCATACGAGGCGTGGCTAGGCGTGACATTGTGCGATTTATCATTGATCTTCCCACCAACCTTTAGGTAAATGGCTATCCTTTCTGTGGACCAACTGAATTTAACATACACGCCTGTTTACTTTCTACAGAAGCTACGCTGCTGAAGCTACCCATCAATGCTTCCTCCACCGTGTTTTTGGTCCTCTCACTCATTTCTAATAGTCTCCAGTAATTAAAGCAACCCCAACAATCATTAAGACGAATCTTCTCTTCCAGATACAAACAAACTCATTATCAAGCCACTTAAGAAGCTGTTTGGATTTCAGACAAAAGCAAAGCTGCCTTCTAAATATCCGACTGATTATTAGCCAATGAAAGACGCTTCCAAAAACTCCGGGGTAGTCCGCCAAAAGAAAGAAGACATTAAGAAAAATGTCATCAAACTCAGAGGCTTTAAGGCCCGGGTTAAACGTCGTGCTTCTCATGCGCCGAACCTAATTGCTGAATTAAGTACATGAGAAGCTCGACGTTTAACTTAATTAAGTTCGACAGAATCGATTAAGTTCGACAGAACGTCTCTGGCTCGACTTGTTCTGCCGTGCCGCACGGCAGTAGCACGACACCAAGTTAAACGTCGTGCTTCTCATGTGCCGAACCTAACGCATAAATTATTTTTAATTATTTTGAACGTTAAAACGAGGTTAGGCATGCGCAGATGAGATAGGAAAAAGGCGCCAACGACAAACTTACGCCATTCCGACGAGTCATCGTTCACTTCACTTTCACTCGTGTTCTTGAAAATTTAGAAGTTTATTCAATTCGTATTCAGTATAACGATCATGGCATCAAATTCACGAAACATAGACAATTGCGAATCATGTATGAAGCAGACTAAATATATCTGCATAACTTGCGGGGTACCAGTCTGTACAGTTTGTTGTTTGGAGGAGTTAGATGAAGAAACCCAAGGCTGGATTCCATGCCGGAGTGTAGGCTACTGTTCTGTTTGTAAGGTGCAACAGTTTGAGTCATCAAAAGTTGAATTGATATCACCATCAAGGTATGTATTTCATATTCAAGCCTTTTCTGAATAAATATTAGTTTAGTGGGTTCCTGGTTCTTATTCTTGAATAGGCCAAATTACAAGCTTATCATTAAAAATTACTACTACTTTGCTTGCCTACCATTTTTGTTTTTCTGCTTTTAGTCCTAACAGTAACAAAGAAGATGAGGAAGCAGATTTTGAAAGTGGGAATGAGAGTAATGCTGATGGGCCACCATTAAAAAAAAGAAAGAAAGAAAAGAAATCTGGCAGAAAGACAAGTTGGCCTGACACTTTACTTGCTGACTTTATTGATATCATTGTATCCAATGAATATTTCAAGAAAAAACTAATTTTCCAGAATGTCAAAAATCAAAAAAATGGTGAAATATATGGGAACATTTTAAAAGAACTTAAAAAGCGTGTTCATGCTAGAAATGAGAATTGCAACTACACTGTAATCCAGCTCCGTAATAAATTTAAGAAGGTAGTTGGGGAGTGCAAGAAAGCAGCACTTGTAATGAAAACTGCAAGTGGAATAAAGAGATTCCAAGAAGAAAAGAATTACGGAGTTTGGTTCAATCAGCTGCTAGAGCTGGTGAAAACAAGAGAAAGCTGCCAGCCGGAACAAGCCATCGAACCAAGTGAGCGATCTTTTGATTCCACAAGTGAGTGTGTTGCTCCAGCTGAATCAACACCAGAATTTTTCATCCCAGTCATGAAGGGCACCAAAAAGAGTCCCCCCAAGGAACAGCAATTCAAGGAGATGCTGGGCCTTATGAAAAACATTGCTGAAAAAGACCCAATGAGTGATTTTTTGAAATTCATGAGGGAACAAGAGGAAAGAGAAAGGAAACACGAACTTGCAGTGATTTCTTTGATCATGAACCAACAAACGATGCCACCACAGCAGCAGCAATTTCTGAATTACAGCAACATGAATCCAGTCATCCAGCAACATCCTTATGATCATAATACCATGAATCACATGGCTGGCAGCAGTTCTGCTTATAACAGCTTCATGCAAGAACTGAATAGTGTCAATGAGACATCTGAGAAAACTTTCACGAAATTGTGATGTTGAGTTATGAAAACTTTATTATCTAACAAAATACTCTTAAAAGTTAATATCTTAAAGGTTAATATCTTAAAAGTCAAATTGGAACCATAACTGTTAACAAAGAATAATGAAAAGTCACTGTGTTCAACTCTGTGTTTTCATCTATGATCATTTCTTAGAAGTCTCAGCTAATTCTTTTGCCAATTTGGACTCAAGAGTCTTCCTTATTTGAACTGCCTTGTTATCACGTGCATCAAAAATCTTTCTGCTGGTACTCATGAGAAGAAGGTCACGGATTGTTGCTCTGTCTCTTCTTTGACTGCTTTGTGGGTCAATTGATACATCAAGCTTTGAAGGCAGAGTGTCTCCACAATCAAGGCAAATATTATGTAAAACTAAACAGGCTAAGGTAGCAACTTTGATTTCGTAGACATTGCCCTCAGACTTTCGCAACAAGAACCGCCATCTTCCTTTAAGCTGGCCAAATGCTCCCTCAATGACCATACGGGCACGACTCAGTCTGTAGTTGAAATAGCGTTGTTCTTTTGTCAAAACAGCATTGGTGTAAGGTTTCATTAAAAATGATTCAAAGGGGAAGGCAGAATCTCCAAGAATAAGAGGGGGGATTTTAACAGCATCTATTTGTTGGCAGATCTCTGGAATCATTTTTCCATCTTTTATCTTCTTCCACAAAGAGGTTGATTGCAAAATGATTGAGTCATGGGAATTCCCAGGGAAGCCACAACTTCCCCAAATGAAACGATATTTGGCATCCACTAATGCCATTAAAACAATTGAATAGAAGTTCTTGAAATTGTGATATTCTTTTCGAGAACTTTGGCCACCAGGTGGGCATTTAATGGGGATGTGGCATCCATCAACAGCTGCCCAACTACAGGGAAACTGCCAAAGCTCTTCCATATCTAATATCTTGCTCTGGAATTCATCTTCAGTTTTTGGCATATTATTAGATACGAATTGTTCCCAAAGACAGAAAACAATTACTTGGGTGACCTCGTTGACAATCCTTGTGACTGTTGAACGTGCTAGGCCTACCATTTCCCCTATGCTGTAAAGATAATCCCCTCTACCAAGACGATAGAGACAGATTGCCAAACGAAGTTCTGGAGAGATGGGTTCTTCAGTAAGCGTTTGTCTCTCAAGTTGCGGTCTTATTCTTGTCAGTATAAATTCAAATGTCGATCTTGATACTCTTAGTGTTTGCTTGAATCGTTTATCGTCGTAGGTAAACCACAGTTTCTCCCACCAACCTGTATTTCTTGGCAACCTTCTGCATGACCTAACCCTAGCCCGTGATGTTGTCAACTCGCCAAATAAATACGTAGCTGCCAGCAGAAACGACCTCAATGTCAGTAGCCTTTGTTGTAGAATAATGGCCATTCCTTTAATCAACAAATTTCGACGCTTACGACGCTTTGAAATTAAACTTTTCAACAGTAAGGTTTTCGCTCTGCGAGTTAAGGCCATTTTGAAAAATTATGTTGATCTTTAATCGATGGCTGTTGCTTGGATACCGCCCCGACCGTAATTTTCTGCGCATTAGGTTCGACCATGGTTCGACGTTTAACTTGGCGGCCGCGCTAACGTCGCGCTTCTGGTGAACTCAATTGTATTAGGTTCGGCACATGAGAAGCACGACGTTTAACCTGGGCCTAAGACTATCAGCGTTGACTTGGAAACTAATCAACAAGCCTAGGTTTATAATTTTTGAAGCAGAAGTTAATATAAGGTGTTATGAACAACAAGCGAACACACTGAGACACCGTCAAAACAAGTATTTTGCTTCAGTCTCAGCTGAGAATTATTACGACAAAACTTTTTATAAGTATAACGTGCGATCACACACAGTTGAAGGAGTTAATTGGTATAGGTCGAGTTAATATATGCGGATAGGGGCACCAAAGTTTGTATGACAGTGTATAATTCCTAGCAAAATGGCACGTGGCCAGTAAATATTCAATGTAAAAGAAGCAATCTTTTGAAAAGATCGCTCGTAAAGAACTTTGATAAGCGATGATTTTTCAAGACCTTTTTAAGTTGCTATGGAAAAACCAGAAGGTGTTTCAAGTGAACAAATTGGTCTTTATTAAACTGTTATAGGACCTGAGGGAGCAAAAGCTGATGAAAACATAACCATCAAAAAAGAAAAATCCAAGCCAGACACTGCTTATACGTCCTCACTTTTCAATGTAAACTATTTCAGTGCCAAGCTGTGAACAGAGATACAAAATACAGTGAGGGGGGATGGAATCTGAGCTTACTTGTAGAAAGTTACTACAATGACACTTTATAAATTTGCACAGAAGAAGGTTGTCTGTTTTGGCAGGGACATTTCTCATTTGAATCAGAACTCTTATTGAAAATGTGAAATATGAAAAACATAATTATGATATGAAATGCAATTATAAATATGCAATTGCCAATTTAGGAGTGCTGCGTAGACGGAAACCTTCAGTTAAACTTGACCTCAATGACGAAAGGTGATTTAAGTCTTGCGTAAAAGTGCTTTACTCTAATACTTGGACTTCGTGCTGTTTCACTGAAATCCCGTCTGAAATCGGGAATAGCGAGATAAGAATATGATCAAAGGCGTCATTCACTTCAGTCGATGTCATCATAGCGAAGAACAGAATGATTCACAAGTAAGACTATTAAAATAAGATTTAAGGATATTGGAATAGTCAAACTGGAATTTCGCGTCAAACAAGATTATCCACCGTATCCTATGCTTGTCAGCTAAGAAATCTCTCAGCAAAAACGAGTAAGAATTTAGAAAAGCTGATCGATATTCCATAGACAACGCCTCTTCTTGGAAGGATCTGGCCCTTTAGCCCTGATAAATGAATCAGGCTCAGGGTAAAGAAAGTAATTGAGAACATGTAAAGAAGACGGATTTGATTGACTAGATGGCTCAAAGACAAAGAGTGTTTGATCCATGTCTCATTACAATCGACAAAGTTTCTTTGGAAGAAAACTGAAAAACTTGATGGAGCAAACACAGGGCTGATTGAAGCAGCAGCAACCACAAAAACAATGCACGAAGCCTAAACAATGTGGGAACGAAAATAACCGCCAGATCTAGGGAGTAAATCACTAAATAGGGCCTAACGCCCAGAGAGGGTTAAAAGATTTAAGGTGGATCAAATTCCACCTATAATTTAAACTATTTCCATCTGCGAGATCAGAAATGTTCGTCATATAAGTTAAAAGAATGCAAAATGGCGGGCGCTGCCCATGTCTGATGAGCTCATTGAACTAAATAGAACAGGTCAAAATTTTTGCCTATATTTGAAAAACGTTTAAGAAACTTCAGCACATTTGGTAGCTAGAAATCGAAAAAGTCACCATTTTCATCATTTAGCACGAATGTTAAAAAGCTCATTAGAACATACCATCATCTCTGATTCGATAAAGGAGTATCTTAGAAAAAGCAAAAATTGAACTGCAATGTTGATTCCGTCTGGACGAATCAAAATTTTGTATGCTTGTTTTGGGATTTTTGTGTTTCAAAACTTCTTTAGTAGAACAAAAACATTTTAAAAGCATCTACATTACCGAGATTGTTTGGCAAACATTCTCAGTGATCGCTAATAACCATCGCTATTTTTGTTTAGAGAAAGAAATGGAAAAGTTGGTTATCTCTTGGCAACAGCGGAAAGAAACCTTAGCCATTATTTTCAACAAACCCACAAAAATTTTGCGAAAAAACATTGCCTGAGATTTCGAACCAAGCAGTGTGTTTCACGAAGCTGCAGTTATTTGCGCGTAATTTGTCGTTACAGAGAACCGGAGCAACTATGGAAAACATTTTAAGTGACACTTAATGTAAACTTTATAGTGACACTCTATAAGCGTCAAAATGAACCCAAAAATTAATTTTCAAACCCTCACCTGCCGACATTTCCTAAAGTTATATCTTGATATTGGAAGCATATTATATAATTTTCTAAGGTTCAATTAAAGATTTGAAGGCAAAAAACACCGCTGGAGGACCATGGAAATCCAATTGGGGGGGGGGGGGGGGGGGGGATGGTGTTGTGCTGGGTCTCTGAATTTTGGGAGGTTTGCAATGATAAAAACCTCAGAGACCCTCTATTTCAGCAAAAAGAGAAGGAGCTTGATGAAGGCTAAATGCCGCCGAGTGGAGAGGGGAACCGGGGCGCTACCCTGGGTACCAGACCCACTATGTATCAAAACTTTTATACATTGTCTGGAACTGGGTCTGGTACCCAGGGTACCGGGGTGTCCGAGTCTTGTAAAATGTCTTTTATGACCAGGAGGTAGAGTCAAGGCGGATGATAGACGTTCTATTGTTTACAATTGTGGCCCTTGGCTTGGCATTTATAGAAGGTTGTAGGAGATATAGCTTGTATCAATCCAAGATCCGAGACCTTCGACCAAGATTATAAATCAAAAAGGTGCGACTTTCACAAACAGACAAGCTATTGTTATTTTGAAAAAGAAAGTTGTAGCTTGACTTTGGCGAATTCAAAGCTCCAATCAAACAGAATGTTCCGACAAAAGCAATCTCAGAGATTATGCGGCTCCTTTTCTGAAAGATTTGTAACATATGGGACACCTTGTGCCAGGCCCTCTAGGGACAAGGTTAATATCGGAAGGGCAAATTCCCGAGGCCGGATCCTCTAAAACATTCCCACTTAATTAGCAAAACGGAAAATACATGCCTGGAAATGTGAAATGCATTGTCGGGGTTTTGGCTCATACAAAACCAGGCAGTTGGTTCTTTTATAAAAATAACACTATTGTCTAGATATGCATCTGCAAACAATGTCTGCTTCTGTAAAAGAATATCCTTAGCCCTAAATGGTCACTGTCATACGAAACCTCAAACAAAAATAATCATTGTTAGTCAATAGCTAATAAAATCCGAGGGTCACCGGATTAAGCGCGTGAAACTCTATTCTGCGTAGGCAAGGAGCAGGTCAGGTTTGCTTTTTGTACCCATTCCCAAACATCAGCCTTGTTGTCTGTAATCCGCAAGATTTTTCTACCAAAGTACGAGGGGACAATCAACAAAGAATCGAAATAAAATAACAAAACCGTAGAGAAGATTTTTGAGGAGGCAATAATATTGAGCGGGATACGAGCTGAAATTAACGCACCAGTTCGGTTTAATTTCATAAGTATGTTGAGATAAACGAGGGAAATAAAATTCAAACCATACCTTGGAATTTTCTTGCGTGGTTTCAAGTATGGGTCTGTTCTCCGGTTCTGCATTCGAAACATCGGTCGAGCATTGGGAGTCAAAAAACCCGCTATCGGCTTGTCTCCGTCTGGAACTTCTTCGCCTAGGTCCTTTGTCAGCTGTCGCCATGTTACATTTCAATTTTCAACATGCACATTTATTTCACCAATAAAGAGCAGTAACTATAAGGTTCAAATGCATTCCAGCTCCGTACTTCCAGATAGCATCTCGGCCCGCTGCGATATCATCGTCCTTCAAATGGCTTTGCGCATTCTCGGCCGATTCGCTTCTGCGACAAAACAAAGAAAAGTGGGCAGGATTGGCTGCTCAAACACAAGGCTGAAGGGGCCGTACCTAAGCTTCTGGCTAAAACCATACGCTAAAACTGATTACTCAACTTAATCATACAAAGCCCAGTCTTTCTTCCACGAATTAATAAACAAACGCAAATACACGAGGGAATGGTCACAAAACAGATTCACGTGAAAACACCGACGCAGCACTACAGCTAAAGCCCTCGATACCGCGGCTATCGACTACCCAGAAGGTCTGTACTGCAGCGATATGATGACGGGATATTTCCAGGACCCGTTGGACACTCGAAAGAACGAGGAAGTTAGCAACATCCGCTCTTATTCGCTAGAGTCCTTTTCGCACGAGAGGTCCGGACCGTATACTCAAGCCAACCTAATGTGTAGTTGCAATTGTCCACAAACAGACAACCACCAACGTGGCTAATTCTGTTCCAGATTAGAAAACCCCGAACAAGATTCTCAAAGAACTGATCGCGAAAGATATCGAGCCATTCTTTGGATTGTTTATTTTGTTTTGATTTCAAGGGATGTTTCGTTTTTCAAGGAAAGTTAAGCCCGATAATGTTTTACTTCACAATTGTTGAAACGGTAGAGCAAGAAATTCTCTTTAACCAAATTTATGTAAAACAGTCTTTGCTTGCCACGAACAAGGCAAAAGAAGCAGGTCTTCCAGAGCTTATGAGAACAGCGCAGCGTAGTTGTAGTGTGGCCAGACTGTTGTTGCTGCTGCTCTTCAGAATTGGCCTTGCCAAATAGGTGTCAATGCTGGAACGGGGATCTATGAGCAGAAGCTTTTAGGTGATCCTTGATAACTTCAATTGTTGGATCGTGCAAAAGTTTGCGTTGTTGCACTTACTTTATACTTTGGATGACGGTATGCTATTTACCAGATTGACAAAAAATAGCATCGATTATGCAAGCAAAGCTTTAAATAATACACAAATCTTGGCACCCTTTTCTTCCTTTAAGTGGTTAGATATTGTCCTCGTTCACATTTCAGTGATTCTACTGCTTAAAGAACTTCACCCCTGCCCAGGTTGGCTTTCCTCTTCAGCGAAAAGGGGCAACCTTCCCCTAAGATTGGAAGATCTGTAGGAACCATGGAATTATTTTAAGAGACAAATCAAAAAACGAAATGAAGATGAAGTTTTGTAAGTTAAGAACGCTGAAGACTTTTTACAAAGCGCTGTCAATTCTGCTGATTGAAGAGCTTCGAAACCTTGAATTTCTTAGACAAGCACAAAACCTGGCAATTATCAGCTTCAGGCTTAAACTTATTGGTATGACTTCTGCTTCTGTATGTGAAGATCCGATATGAGCGACCTGTGACTTCTCTTCTTAACAATCATTCTCCTAATTTATACTCTTTCACCATAGCCCGATGCAGTCCTAACCCTAATCATAACTTCGTTGGGTCACGTGTGCGCCGTTTCAATAACAGGTACTTTTCGTTAGAAAACGTTTCCTGCCTCCAACGCAGGAAACTACAATCGCTTGAGCCAACATGATCTGCTTGCTTATAGTCCCGCTTCGTTTCCTGCTTTCACGGTAGAGAACCGCGCTTGCCTGCTTCAGCATTTGTTTCACAAGTAGAGAGCATTGATCTGAGTAAGTGCTTTCTAGAAATCCTAGCACTCTCATTCCCAATTATGTGTGGTGCAAATCCGGAAAAATTTATTGGGTCGCCAAAAGTATCAAGGTTTAAATCGGAACAAAGTCTATTAAAACACCGCAAGGGCAGACTAAAAGCACTTAAATCCAAGATCCGAAAAACCAAAAATAATCCTAGGCTCCATATTTCAAGTCGTCAAAACTCTCTTTGCATTTGTGAAGGAAATTATTGGCAATTTTTAACTTTCCAACAGCTGCCAGTAATAATCACATTTCCCGTATGAAGTTACAAAATGAATTTGACATCAGACAGTATTGTTCATTAAATTCATCGCAAATCTAAGCAATTTTCTCTTTTCCTGTCAACGTGGCAAATTCAGTTTCCATCAACCAAAAAGTTCAAAATGAGGTTAAAAGCCATTGAAAGTCTGCAAATTTCCAACCAGATATCAATCAGTATGTGGTTTAATTCCTCTCACAATGCGGCCTAAACCAGCCTTCAACTGGTATTCAATTCAACATGAGTCATGAAGGGCTCAAGAATATGTTCAAAAGTAGATTTTTGCTTTGAGACATTTGATTCTTGCTACGTGCTATATCGAGCAAGTCAGGGCAAAGTGAAAGCCTCGGATGCATTTTAGCCTATACCTCGAATTCAATACGAGTTTCAAACGTGCCAGCCTCCCCGTCCATTCGATAGATGCAAAGGCCAATGCAATCCGAATGTTATTTACGAGCCTGTCTTGGGATTAATGGAAAATACTTAATCTTTGGCAAGGATTAGCAGCTTAACAAGACTGGTTTGGCTTTGTCAAACTCGATGCTTAATTCATCTTGCCAAGAAAGAAATCTTGCAAAATTTACAAAGCAAATTTGTAAATATTGAAAGCCTATGTCCCGGAAACACGCGAAAGCTTTGGTGTGCATTATATCAGTTTACTCCAAACATCATTTTCCTTTGCTTCCAGCAAATACGCACAGACTGCTACATTTGGAGAGACGGTTTAAGTTTGATTTCGCAAAACCTAAAAGTTTTCTTCGTCAATTGAGTTTCTTCATTGTGATAATGATAGGGAACACACAATTTTTTCCTCTGAAATCGTATGTGAGGGTCAGCCAGGTGGTTTTATGAATGGCCCATAGACAAAAATCTTCATAAGGGGGTCATGGAAAGGCGTATTGTTTAATGATTTGCGTCCTACCTGCCCAAAATGACTCAAGGAAGATTACAGAATGAGTGCCTCTTTACAATTTGCTCTAATCGCACAAACTTGTATTGAATTTAGCTATTCATTTCTCCAACCCCCAGCCAAATAAAAATTACCATTTTATGACATCGTACCTAATACTTCTATTGCCAGTAGGATACATCCAGCCTGCTGAAGATTCGAATTCCTGTTGACCCTCGGAGTGACAAATCTGCCCACTCAGTTTGTCACTCAGAGGCTTTGGGAAAATGATGTTCAGCTTTCAAGCCTTATGTTTCACGTGATGCTTTCTACCCAATCATTTATAAATTATATCAAAAGAATCAGACCACGATCAAAATACTGTTATATTCATGGCTTTTTTCTTCTTGTCGCGTCTTTTTTTCAGGACAAAATCATTTTATGGTTTTCTGTTATTTACGTACAATCACTGTTAAAATTTCTCGAGGGCTGGATCTTGTGCATAGAAATAGCTAAAAAGGCAGCAGAGTTAATCAAGATGGAGTAACAAAAACAGGCATGAAAGCCATGATAAAGGGGAGCCTTGATGGATGGAAAACGGCCTCGATTTAATGACACATTGGTGACATGGAAAAGGACTCGCAATTAGGTGAAAAGAAAGTGATTTCAGGTGGATTGTTTTGTGGATAGAAATTTAACGACTTTGGCCCAATGACTTCAGGCTTTTGTCCTAAAGCATTCTCAGCACCACCACAAAAATAATATGTGACAAATAACTGCAACCTTGTAAGGACATAGGTGAACTTGCAAATTTGAGTTGGTCAACCAATTTTAGACCTTTGAATTTGCCCTATCACGGCTGCTTCTTGTAAGCCATTTCTCAAAGGCACAAGATTTCTTGATTTAATGCTACTTGACATACGTTTTTTATATTGAAAACGTGTCATTGCAAAGTCAGCCATCAGAGTGGCTTTGATTCCAAAATGGCGGATGCTACAGATCATGTACTTCATCTAGAGTAGAATCTGATCATAGGCGGGGGGGGGGGGGGGGGGGGGGAGGGGGTTGTTTCGGAAATGTCGAGCTCATTCTACAAAATTCATTCACCTCAATGTCGGGAGACCACATAAACTAGCAGCAATGGCAGCCAAATACATGAAACACAGACGAGGCTATTTGGCTCTAGAAATGTCCACATGAAGAGCCGTAAAGGGGCAAGGGCCTTGTAACAGCAAGAGCTGCACTGACGTGCTTTGCAGACTGTTGTGTTCGGTAGACGATGGAAGCACCAGCATGTCAAGAGATGACAAACATGGCCACGACAGCCACCGGACACTCGCAGGCACTTATCGCCATTATGCGGCCGCATTGGCACCAAGAAAATTAATAGGCGATATGAGATTCGGTTTCACGTGGCAAATCCAACGATTAACAAGTCTTGTCATTGCCCATTCAGAAAAAACTAGCCTTCTAATAGTTTGGTTTGTGCTCTTGACACTTACGAGGAATCAATTTGTTTCCATAGGGAAGTGGTTTGCGGAGACCTCCATCTTCGTGTCAAGCCATGAAAGACCCTCGTACAAGAGAGTAGGAATTTCAAAGGGCGAAGATATAAGCCTAAACAAAGTAGCCTAAAACTGATTCTCAATATATGTATATATTCTATAAGAATCATCAGAATTAGATGACCTGCTGGAAAATATGGATATGAGGCCAAAACAAGAGGGTTAATGCAGCAGTATCAATATGGACATTCCATGAAGTTGGAGCAGCAATTGTTGTTAAATTGTAGATTAGCCTGAGACAATCTGGCCCTAACCACGGGGCATTTTAAATGTTCGATTATTAGGCAAAGACAGAACGGTATCTTTTCTATATTGATTCAGGGGCTGGTTTTTTGCTAAGAAATCAAGTTGAGCGACAAAGGTGGACTATAGCTTAGTAGGGATGAACAGTCCAACACGCTGCTAATAGAGAAATTAGCAAATACTCAATTGTGAAATGAAAAAAATCATCTTTCAGGTCCAAGAAACAAATTGTTAATTAAATTTCACTTCTAGAGAAAACTAGTTGTACAGTGAAGGACAATGAGCTTGCTTGGAATTTAAGGAAGAAAACAACAGCCAAGCCTCGAAGGTCTCACGGTCAATCTTTAACTGGGTACTCGGGCTACCTGCTTAATTCGAAAATCAATCAAAAAACTCAACTTTTGTTTTCCTATCTGCAGAGACAACGGAGGTAGGAATTAAGGACAACGTACACAGTGCTAGAATAAAATTCACATACATACACGAAATATTACTTTAAAGCTTCCAACACATCATTGTCAAAGCAAAGTCATTGAGCATCGATTCCTAAGTGCCTTTTCATTTAAGAACGCATCTTTGACATCAGGTTAATCACAAAATTATACGTCAGCCTTCAGCATATTCTTTGACAGCAGAACTTGTTCCCCGGGCTTAAAGGGGGGCATGCCCAAATAAGGGCACCCTCCACACCTGAAAGCATCTCCAAGGCTGCACTGCAATATGACAGGAAATAAAAATAAATAACTGCTTGATAGGATAACTTATATTCTAGTAACTTCTGAACGCCTGTAGTATCAGAATCTTGTGAATCATCCCATATTTGCTTCACTGGTATAAGTCTCAACTACCCAGACGAAGTGCCTTGCCCCTCTTTGTTCTACGTATTTGCAGAAGAGCGTCATAGCTAAAAGATTCAGAAGGAGCGAGAAGACAAGAGCAAAATAACAATTGATCCAAGAATCACAAAGATGTCAGACACGTGCATAACGAGACAAAAATGATCGAACAGTAACCAAGGGCTTTGGCTTTCGACAGAGAATGGCTAAATTGTTATGGTTCCAAATGACCCAGCTTTTCGCAAATTGTACTCATGATAAAATCTGTGGTGAGCTTAGAATCTGCAATCAACATGATAGGCCTAGTGAGCAATGCCCAAACAGTAAACAAATTAACTTCGAGCCATAGTCTGCGATTTTCCATTTGACCACATTCAATGAAATGCTGATGAAACTTATCATGTGACGTCACGTTAGTATTTTTATCTACCAGAGGTGAATTTGTGTTTGGGGGTTAAAAACTGCAAATAATAAAGTCCATCCAATCGAATATTTGACTTTATATAGCCAAGCTGTGGAAATTCATTGCGTCATCAAAGAAATCTAACATTTAAAGTCACCATTCAGAAAATCATGTAAAGTAGACAAAGGCACGTAGAAAACCAGACAGGAGAATCCCCTAGATTGGGATCGTATAACGCGAAGTTCCTCTAATTGCCTGAACAATAGTTGCAAACTAGAGGGGCTTAATCTTGCATGGACGTCTCGTCTAGATTTACACAGCAGAGCTCTGTCGATGGAAATACACAGATTACATTGAAATACAGCTAGTGCGTCTTGTCCTATTGGGAAAACGAAGAAGAGCCCTAGAGGAAGAGCCCTGGGTATGGAAAGAACGACAGACTGACCTATTTTGCTATCAAAATCGGCAGATTATCTCGCCAGCAGACAATCCTTGTGAGTAGGAAGAATGCTGTTTCAAAAAGACTAAAAACAGCCTCGAGGCACATCACCTAATCATGTCGTCTTAAATGGTGCTGGGTGTAATCCCGTTTCATTCCAACCAAAGCTTTGGGCTCAATTGGACGGGTCTTATCATCAAAACAACTCAAAATACCGGAGACATATGATTAAAAACTCTCAAAATTGACACATAACTTGATACGGAAAATATATCTCATTGTAATTAAATTCAATGATAAGCCTTACTCCAGTCAGAACGACCAAAAATATGCGAGCCTAAATATTGACACGACACGGATGACACCGAATTGTAATCGAACTTCATTCCCCTGCATTTGAATACCGCCAAAGCAATTGAATTGAATTGTTTACAGTTTAGGCCTTAGTTTTCTATTTGTAGGTAGGTGTAGTGCCTTCGACTGTTCGGAGAAATAAGTCAGCGAAAAGATGCTTTACAGCGGTCAATGTGAATGACTTGAACATACGATGTGGCTAAAAACATGCCCTTTCAACCCATAATCTTGCAATCGTGAATTGTGCTATGACCAAAGTTTCTTAGCAAACCTTTACTATTTCCAACTTCTCCTTACAGTAAGATTTGCAAAGAAACGGTAAGACGCAGAATACCCTTGTAAATTGTAACATACAGTTTTCACCTTGGCAGATAAAGTTCACAATTTACCAAAGGCGTCAGAGAACAAAATTATGGCCTGCAACATACTAGGGGACGATAGATACAATCCACACACGGTTTCACCAATACAACTCATCAAATTGCTCGTTCATGTCAATCGTATAGGAAATACGCATGAGTTTCCACATTGTCTCGACATAAGCAGAAACAGTGGTGCTTAAACTGCTTTATTTCGGTACACAAATTGAAAAAAGCAAATGCCTTGATAGCAAATTTCTTTCTACTGCTCAGCAGAAAGTCATATTCATACTGCTTCTTCTTTAAATTGGCGTTTAGTACATGGCTTTGCTTCTTCGTTCAAGTTGCACCGTGAAATGTACCACTTTGGCACATAAACTGTTCAAGCGTGCAAGCTAGCGCATGTGAGCAAAAAACTACCTATGGTCGAAGAAGCACACTAAAAAGCACGAAGCGAAAAGAACGATATCCAGTTATACTTACATTGCCACATGCAGATTTATATGCCTTTGGTTGGGCTGGTTTTGTACCGTCTAAATCTTCAGCAAGACCACAAGTACTAAAAGAGAAATGAATATAAGACAAGAAACACACAGAAACAAAGACAAAAAAATTACAATAAAGATCGAGAATTTCCGGAAAACAGTAGAATGTAGCCAAAACTTCAACTTGGTGATGTCTTGTCAAATATGAAGGTGGAGCGAAGTCAGTTGAAAACAGTCAGTTGAGACTTTCAAATAAGAGTTGATTCTATGTCGCTCATCTTGATGCAGGTCAAAATTCAATCACAACAAGTTTGCCAAAAATAGTTTACTGCTGGTTGGAAGTCTATATGGAACAGAATTTATTTCCATGCTGTCGTTGCCAAGGAACGTCTTTCTTTTGACACTTCTCGTAACATATGAACTGCAAAACTTAAATGAACGAAAAGCGGCTCACCAATTTTTACACGCCTTCTTCTTCCCGGAGTTTGGACCGCATTCATCTGAAAAACAGTGCGTTGCGTAAAACATCACATAGACTAACAGACTGGAACAGGAGGATAAGCCAAGATAAATCTGGAGAGCCAAAAAACTTTTACAAATGTTTTGAAAATCATTTTTAGCGGTTTCTTACAAGCTACAGTCTCAGACAGCACTTAAAGAGAGAAAGCAATTGCATAAATTTCTAGGTCAAGGTGCACGTTAAATACAGCACTTAATCATGAAGGATGACTTTTATCCAGGGGCATCGAAAAGTAGAAAAATAATATCTAAAACTGAAGGATTGATTGTAGCAGTTTTCAAAGAAGCCAAGTGCAAATTAAAAATTTCGCAAGCCAAGTTTACCAGAATACCAGAAGCCAAGTTTTGATAGAAGGTTTTACTTTTGCCAAGGCATAGATATCAAAACAAGGCTCTACCTCCCTTGTCCATCGGAACAGCTGTCAAAAACTTATGACAATTGGAAATGTTAAATATTTAGAGTAATTGATTGACCCAACCATCCAGGTCAGTCTTCAATCTTCTTACCTGGATAAACTTGATACCTAGGTAGTGCTTCTAAAGCACTTGAATAATATGTTTTCCAGGAAAATTTAGCCGCCAGCTATAATTCACAAAATCAAAGCTAACTAGATTAAGAATAAACGCCATACTTTTTAAATTTCCTGTATCCGGCCTCAGAAGATCCTCATCTTCAAGCAGGGCATCTGAGTCTATTATATCCTTGAAAATAAAATTCCAAGTATTTAGAAAAGAATAATAGGATTAATAAAAATAAAAAATGTCATCATCATGAATAGATTGCATAAGGTTGCTTGCTAGGTTGAATAAAGGCGGAAACCATGTAGTCATTTCACATTTTAAAATTTTGTCAATAATAAAGTCTTTAGAGGATGGCTAGCAAACGGTATTTCATTGGTAGAACATAATTATGTACAGCTTGATTCATTCACAAAACAGTGAACCTCAGAAAATCCTTTCTGACTAAAACTTATTACTAACGTTGGCAAGACATTGAATTGTCTATTAAACATTTTTATCCAAACCCTGCCATTCGGAAATGGTTTCAACATTGATTGATACAAGGCAAATGGCAGTTTTAGCAGACAATGACCCTTGAAATGACTTCCACTAAATATTGGGATTGACAACCAATAGATTTCATGCCTCTTTTAGTTTGGTGACAAAAAAGAATGTCAAAAGATAAACCCATACAATGTCATCATCATTCGCATCCTGTGCTGACAGCGTCCAAACTTTTGCTACATCTTGACTGACTGCTTTTTTAGTACCTAAAATTAAAGCTTGTGACCTTAATAAATGTTTATGGATTTTTTTCATGCCAAAGAAACAACAAATACAAATAAAAACTAAAAAGCTACAAAACTATGAATGACTCTTGGGTAAAAATGGCTAATAATTCTTAAAAATGAAGCTACTAAAAATGCGAGTCCGGAAAAAGCTTCCATAAATTATTAAAAATTAAAGGATACTGATTACATAGTTGCAACACATACTTACTTTTGTATGACAGGTGGATGCATCTATCATTCTTTATAAATCATTTGTCATTTATAAATCAATGAAAAAACTTTGTATAATTTGAAATTTGCTAACTTGTTTTTAATGATATTCTTGCACCAGCTCCAACTTCAAATGCTGGCTTTTGACAAGAGACCTATAGACAACAAGACAAACATAGAAATGAAACAACTTATTAAAAGGTAAATTAAAGCCTTTTGAAACAATTTTATGATGTCACTCAGCATTTTATGTAAGGACTCTTAAGGAGAGGTTGGTGCCTCTTTCTGACAATTATACGGTAAAGCTACCCTTGCAATAAGCACTGGGCCTTCCTTAACAAATAAGAGTAAAACATTTGATTGCATATTCTCTTTGTGGGCTCTAAGCTAAAATTAATATTTCAACCCTTAAACTATTATGGGAAATAATGACATCCTTGCCAAAAGAGACCAAGCAAGTTGTGCAAGAAAGAGTGTAAAACTTTAATTTTGACTTTCAATGAAAATAAAATTCAATGAAAATCAGACAAGACTTCTAAAAAATATGTGATCATGTTGATTTCTTCCCACCTCAACCATTTGAATTGATTCTCCTTCTAGTTGTGACACTGTTGGCTAAAATGAAAAAAACATTTTCAGCTTTCTCTCAATGAGATTGCATCAAATATTTAGGCTTATCATAACTATTAAAGAATGTTAAATGAAATCCCACATGACTTTGAAACTAGCATAAAAAATCATTTTCTTCAAAACATTTCTACTATTCAGCATTGAGAGCATGCTCTCTCATACTCTATGGAATTACATAAAAATCACAAAAAGAAATAAGAAATAATCTAACAGAAAAGCAATTTTAAAATGTACCTCTGATGGTTGAACAAATCCAGACAATTTTAACGTAGAAATGAGCTTTTCTGCTGACCTGCCCCCTACAAATTTACAGATGTACGAAAATTATTGGAGGTGCAAAACAATTCAACATGCTACTTAGAACATGCTTGCATTGATAATGCTTGCATATCTTTTAATAAACTTGGTGAGGGTAACTGTCTTGTAACTTTTCTTAGGGGGAGTCCTCTTACTTAAAGATTTCTTAATCAAACATTAAAACTTAAGACTTATACAGGAGATATACAGTGTTATACAGAAAACATCTATATAATAGCGTAGAATGAGTAATATACAGAAAACAACTATATAATAGCGTAGAATGAGTAATATACAGAAAACAACTATATAATAGAATTTTATTAATAATAGACAGAATGCATAATACACAGTATACATCTTTATAAAAGAATAATGTTAATAATAGAATATAATGCTACACATAAGAAAAGAACACAAGCCACTATTATTTACTCACAAGTGATATCATTCAGTAATGATGATTAAGGATGCAGGTTGATAATCGTAGTTAGAATGTGGTGAATGGTGATACTTTATCTACATTTTGGCTTTTTAAAAACAGGCAAAATAGTTTAAAAATGAAACATTTAATATACACAAAGCGGCTTGTATCTAGGTGATATGGGTTGATTACCTGTTGGTTCTCTGACAAGAAGTAGGCCATTTGGCTTCAAAACTCTGGCTATTTCTGCTAAGATGTCTGTGCTATGAATGTAAGTTGATGGGTGCAGCATGCCAGATATTGCTACATCAAATGTTGAGTTTTGGTGTCTAGCTGCAAATTTAACAACATACAATTTTCTAGAAACTTGATCCATCTTAGAGGTTTGGTAAAATATGGATACATGAAGGTCCATCTCTATAATGACAAGAAACCAAGAAAGAGAAAAACATTGAGGGTGGAAAAAGGCAAAGTGCAAGGCCAAGAATTTGGTCATTGCAAGGCCAAGAATGGTCAAGCTACAATTAGTCAATGTAAATGTTTTTTTGGCTCAAATTATGAGACATAAGGGTGGATACTGTAAGTGTTGTTTTACCAATCGAATGTTTTTTGTCAGTAAATGAAACCATAGATATGAAGCACTTAGTTATATTATCTGGAATTGTACTCTCATTTTTGGTGCAAATTTCAGAGGTGAAGTGTTTTAACTTCCATGTAATCAGGCATTACAATCACTAGCATTGTTAATTTTCACCTTCATAACAGCTTAACAAAAAGCTTGAATTAAACAAAAGAGAAAAGCCCAAGATGAAAACGAAAAAAACAAATTTAATTTAAGACACTTGTTTATAAAAACAAGTCTTTCTCTTTCCTTACAGCTTCTCGCCACCTCTTCATATAAACTGACAGACCACCGTGTGATTATTTTGTTAGCATTAACAATTGTTTAGTCTGAAATAGATTTAACAGTCATCTGCAATCACTTCTAACAAGGAAACGCCGATTTTTCGGGAATAATAAACTAAATTTCTAGCTTTAAATGCAAGGCAAACAGCATAAGTGAGGTAGAAAGTTCTAGCAAACTCACAGTTTTGTATGATGTCAACATGCTCAACTTGAACTTTTCCTTCGCTGCCAGTTTGATTTCTCAGCGAGCCCACTATAGCTTCAATATTTGTTGGTGGGTTCGCAGATGACCAAAGCACAAGCACTTTTTGTCCAGGTAAGATCTTGCTGATCATGATGAAAGTGGGCACTTCTCTGATTTCCTCGATCCTAAAAAGAGTGGCTTCAAACGGACAGTCTAGCAGCTCTTAATAACGTACTGCTCAGCCTAGAAGCTATGCCCAACAAAGAGTTCTTCGTATATTTGATATTTATGCAGATTTCCGGTTACAATTCTCAAGCAAATGATCTTTTATGTGAATAAAAAAACTAAATCGACGCCATAAAGTTTACTGACCATTTGAATGCAAACGAGGCAACTGCTGGCCTCGACTCCATCTCCAAAGGAAACCCTAGGGAACTCGAAGACCAGTGAACCACACCACAAGTTGTTCCCTAGAGCAGTGTCTTTCATTGACTGTGGCCAATATTATATTGCTGCAACCTGGTTGTATGGAGTCAAGGCAAAGTTAAGGCCTAGCCTGTACTTCATTCCTTTAGGTAACCCTGTTGCGGCTTCACGAATAAGCTATTTCATGGTAAGCTCCTAAGCCAGAGGAGACCAATGAGACCTTGTTGAAAGAGGCACTATCGGTCGATCTTTTGTTATTGTTAAAGCGGTGTCTTCCACCTAGCCACGTTATCATTCGACAATTTAAGCGCTTGTTTTTTTCTGGCTCAAAAGCATGCTGGAGCTCGCTAATGGGTTCTGTCCACCCAGCTAGTATTTGACTCCGTTGAAATACACTTGCGACACCGAGGATCAAAATATTGGGCCAGTCTGTGTCAAGAGGCGTTTTCGGACTGCCCTTAATCACGGTATATGTAATTGAAATATGAGAGAATTGGCAATTAACAGAGGCTGTAGGCGTTTACTTTGAAAGGTAAGTCAGTAGAAAGAAGAAAGGGACAGGCCAAGGAAAGCTTGCCAGATTAATAGAGAAGACAGCCAAACGCAGTGCCAAATGCAAACCTCCTTGCATAGATTGTAGTCACTTAACAACAGATTAAGATTGTAAGAAATCAACAATGAATTTGCCAATGGCATTAAACTTGCTTTTTTGGCGATTCGAAGTTCTGCTATAAACTGTTCGTCATATAAGCTATTAATGATGAACACCCAAAAAAGCAATTGCAGTCGTGTATTCTATCTCTCTGCCTAAAATGATATGTGCATACTTGTTCTTCCGCTCCAAGGCACCATTCTAACACAAATAGAGGCATAAGGCTTATTGACATTTTCACAAAGTTGATGTTGCTGCTCCTCAAAGCTCTGTTATTTGCCAGGGCTATTCATCTTTTTGTCAATGGGCAATTACTTCTGCTAGAATTACCTTTTTGTCACAATCCTTGGCTTCCTAGTACGTGAAAACCACTTATCTGAATGCGACACTCTGTTCTCAGGCCAATGTCTCAGCTTCATTATGTCTTGCAAGAAATAAACAAGTAGGGCGAATAGAGTCGGCATAGTTTAATCAAGTAAAGGCCACTTTAGTTGTCAATTAGCCTATAAGGATCTGTTTTCATCAGTTTTCAGTGACTGGCTATAACTCTTCCTTTTTGAAGCTAGTTCTCTAAACTTAAATTCAAAACTTTGTTCTTTTTCAGTCAAATAATCTCCAGGTCAGCCGATGCTGTGTTTGAGAGCACGGCGTCGGAGAGAATTCAGATTGCGTCGAGAGTTCCACAAAAGGGCGTTGGTCGAAACAACTCACCGACCTGTATGGCGTCATAAATGTAATCATTGATATGAAAAAATCCTGCTTATTTACAAGAGCCAAACTATACCCTGAAGTCCCGAATCTCTTTGGTAGCAAACAAACATTAAACTGTATGTCTAAATTATCACTGCATGTGTTTTTTGTTGTTGCCTTTCATTGTTTATCCTTCAATGTAAGTCCTAGCCCACAATTTTCTCACCTGTAAGCAATTTTTCGATCTAGCGTGAACATAGGTTTAACTACGCCATTAACAGGCATGGTAGAAACATTGTTATGAAGGGGCATGGTACAAATAATGCTTTTCCAATAATCTTTTATTAGCGACTTCCTTGATCATATGACTTCGATCACTGAGCCACATCGTGAGTTTCCATCTAGCTATGAATAATTTAATTAAACGAATCAAATAATCTACTAATGGTTTAAATAAGTTAGCAAATTTGACAAATTTACATTCTGATATTTACATTCATAAAAAGCTACATGCATAATCCAACATTCGCTCCAACTACCGTCTGTCTAAGTTTATAAATCACAAAATGCTTCATATAAACAAAGCATTACATCATTAAGAATTTGCAGTTTTTCCCCTTCAAACTCTATGTAATTCCCAAGACTAAACCGCGTTGTCAAAACAGTCCCGTCTTGAGTACTTGGTGGCAAAAAACAAGGGTGAAGCTATTCTAAGGGTGAGCGAGATGCACATTTAGCTCTTTCAGCTCTAAACAGGCAGCGTGTCGAAAGTGGTAGGCAAGTCTTAACTACAAACTATCACTTTCAGTTGATTGGCACACTGTTCATTAGAACTTCAATCCCGAGGTATTAAATAATCTGAAAAATCTTCTAGACAAACTGGCAGTGTTGTATATTCAGTGAAATCAATATGAATTGTTATAAATCTAACCCGATCTATTTTAATCTATTTTAATCTATTTTAATAATTCCACCCTTGTCCTTAGTGGCCTTGTTAAGTGTTGTGAAAGGGTTTGCGCATGTCACATGAGCGACAAGATCACATTGCCAAGGCAAGATAAAAAACACTGTCTGCCGTCAGCATTTGAATGACTGTAGCTAGGATACTCTGGCGTAGCCGCGGGATTTAAGTAGTCTGATTCTCACAGCGCTTCAACCCAGAAGAAAGGAATAGAAAGCGATGGAACTTTCAATTTACAACTACCTTTCACTGAGCTGCTTTCTTGTATCAATGACGGCCGTGTTAGGCCTTCTCGGTGCAGTCGCCTTCTTCTTCCTCGCTTCTGCCGTCGCAGGCCTCTTGTTACTCGCTCTTGTCAGCGAATTTTTCCTTTGAGAAAAGAAACTCTTCCCAGGAGAATAGTTCTGCCTTTTTCTTTTGCCTGCTTCCTTTATCTTTTCACCACACGGTATGACGTAGCTCGTTGCATCTTCGGACGCTTCATGGGACGCTTTCGAATCTGGAGATGCGTCGCAACTACAGCGTCGTCGACGTTGGCTCTTTGTCGACGTCTTGCCTACATTATTGTGTGATTGTTCCCTACTTTGGAGGCTTTCTGTTTCCTCACTCGACGGACCGTTGCAAACATAAGTCAATGCTTTGTATTCCGAGACGACACGCTTATGCGAACTCTTTGCGGTGTCGAAAATACCTTCCACTGAGCCGAAACCCTTTTTACCACCAGTGACCCGGCTTCGCCTTGACGGCGTTGGCGGTGCGGCTTTGGCCTTCGAAGAGCGATCCCCGGTCGACCCACACTGCGGAGACCTTGATGTGCTCACCCGCCGCTCGCTCAGGATCTTCCGCTCGCGGTAGGTGCCGTTGTACCGTGACGGGTAGAGAAGGTTCTCAAGCCTCTTCTGCTTGTCTTCAGTGGCAGTCGTATCGTCATCGAGCTTTCGCAACACCGTTATGCGGCTGGCGAACGAATCTTGGCGGCTAGCCGAAGCTCGCTTGGCCGACGCTACGATTAGGCCATCGATTTTGAGTGGGTCTTCGTATAACTGAGCGTCGCTTTCGATCTCATAGCCGGGCACAAAGAGCACCTTGAACTCGGCACCACTCTCGATGCAGCTTTTGGCAGTAAGGTCCATCTCTGCAGTTGTTTTGAGCTCTTCGATTTTATCAGGTAAAACGTCGTTTTGTTTGAGGACCTTTGCCTTGAACGCGGTGTACGGAGACAAAGGTTTCTTATCCATGCCAATGGCCGGACTTTCCCGATGAAACTTGCTCATGCGCTGGAAGCGAGGGAGGGGCTTCCATACCTCTTTGTTGACAATCTTGATATTAGAAATACCATCTGTAATGCTGGAAACGAATTGGTCGTTCATGATGAAATATTTTTAAACTTGGTAGCTTTTTGCACCCTTACCAGAAGGCAAACATAAAAAACGACGAAAGCTAGTACTAGAAGTGCTAAAATTTACGGCAAACATGAAGGTTTTAAACATATCAGCAGAAGCTAATAAAATTTCAATTCAAAGATTGTGCCCCATGCTGGTCTGATAATAGAGAAATGGAGGACTAGGACCATTCCAAGTTCAGAAGTGACCTGAAGGCAGGTGAAATCAGAACAAAATGGAGATTGAATCTGAAATAATCGTATTATCAAATCAAGTCAAGCAAGATCTAATAGAATAAGATCATGACATTGGGCATTCGATTAACAGAGTCCTTCTCATCTGTCGAAAGATTTGCCAGAGATAGCACGCATTCGGTCCTCGAATCCTCTGTCAACTGTCCTTAATTTGACATTTAAAAACGTGTTTTAACAAGACAAACTACAAGCGATGTCGACAGAGGACTCGTTTGCATATTTAAGACGAAATCTGCGAAGAAACTTAGATTTGCACCCCTGATCGTGAAACTTTTTCGAAACATTTCAAAAAAAGGGACTGATAATGTGAGATATTAAGTCAATTCAAAGTTTACCGACAGAAAATATCAATATCAAAATATCAATCTATAAAACTGCGACATTAAACAAAGGAGAGACTTGGTGGATGCTTTCAAACAAAGGAATTCACCTCCTCAAACTGTCGCTCGTCATCTTTTCTGTTGCGCACGTGTTTCCATCTTCTATTTTGGAGAACATCTCTCCTTTCGCTTTCCGGTTTAGAAGATAGGCAGCAGCGAGCCCGTTCCGATGGATGTCGAATGCTGGAAACAGCCTCCCATTCTAGAAAGTAACATCTTCAGCATTAATTCTGATTATGCTTAGGGAAATTCATCAGGGAGGAAATGTTGGGAAGCAACAGAAGAGGCCGGTCGTGCACACATTGGGCGGGATGTCTCTTGGAAGATGCGAAGGAGGCTAATGAAGCTAGATGGAGCATGATAAAAATGACATCACTGAAAAGTGCTCGAGAGAGTCATGCAAATATGCACTGTCGATGTGCTGAAAAGGATTAGAATGATCTTCTTGCTACAGAAATCGCACTGTTATTACCTGAAGTTGATAAGTGTTTAAGTGGAAATATATGTGAAAATAGAATGAAAATTAAAACGAAACAAATAACTTGAATGCGCGAAGAAAGGTTCTCAATACTCGGCACTGAAAAATTGGAGCGATATTCCCATCAATATCAGAGATGTTGCTACACAATCAATATCAGAGATGTTGCTACACTTAGCGAACTAAAGGTTTGCTTTTAAGAGACAGGGCCAACAAGCAATACTAGGGCCAACAGTTTCCAGCGACCCCGTTTCAGCAGTCTTACGCGCGGTGCCATCTGACTCGTCTTCTGTCAAGTACTGGAGTCTGGGCCCTAGTACCGGGATCTAACGGACCCTAACGGACGCTGACACCTATTAATACTAATCCCCTTTGTATTCATTCGTATTCGTTTTCGTTTTCGTTCACCATTCGTATTTCGCTCCGTTCGACACGTTGTGTCACCCACGTTTACTTATAATATGACAAGTTTATAGCATCAAACTATCGTCTCTCTCTGTGCTTCACATCTGACTCGTCTTCCACCTCTTCCTGTTGCCACTACTAGGCCCAAAAAGCAATCTGGCTCCTGCTTAAACATAGCATCCACGTTTTAACCTTGGAACCTTGGCAACCTTCTAATGAAAGAGTTGAAACAGCCCTTGCAATACTTCACATGACCATATTTGACTTGCGCAAATGTTGCTGCAGAATGACCGCAGGTGGGTGTTCGTGCGGAAGCGGTCGCACGCACCATTTAACGCGCGGATCGCAGAGATATATCGGAGTATATATAAACAATGACTTCAATATTGGAGCTCATGAACTAATACTGGAGAATAATTTAATTGAAAATGCTAATGAACGATTATGGCCTTTTTTCGCTCATGACTGGTTACAGTATTCTTCGAAGAAAAGGAAGATGAATCGAGAGGAATAACTCCAAACAAATGGAAAACCATCAGCGGGTGGTTTTTTAATGTGATCATGGGAATTTTCATGGAATCGGAGATTTGAGTTATAGCTGCTTTCAAAGAAATAAGAAGTTCTGCAATCAAAGTTCCTTGTTAGGAGCCAAATCCAATAAATTGAGGATTCTTCCTATTCGTTTACAACTAGAAATCCAGTTTTGGTTGTTTTTGTCTGCACTAGCAGTTGCAAAAAATATATGTTCTTGAAATAGGTTTCCAAACCTTTGCATGAGATGTACACTTAGAAGCAAAAATATATTGGAACCTTTGAAGATTAAGGCGTGAAAATTCACTTTCAGTGGCATAACAAAAATGTTGTAAATAAACTAGCACAATCTTGCTATAGAAAATAAAACAGCCTGAATTTTACCTTTGCATGATAATAAAGGAAACAATTTCAAAGAAACAATCAGAATCTGTGATGAATTTGTTCGGTGTGTAGCAAAGAGAATAAGCCAAACATTCCACCAATACGTGAAGTTTATAAATATAGGTAGCTCGGGGAAGATGGATAGATTGTTGTCTAAGAAACCAGAGTTGCATTGTGACAATCACCCACGAAAAAACACAACATAAAGGATCCTTCACGTCCGCAGAGGAAAACGCTGGAAAACCACCTAAGTTATAAACCAGCGTAACAACATGGCGATGTTTCAATGCACATAACACGTAAACATTTCCGATCGGAGGCAGCTTTCTCCAACAACTGTCCTAGTGCAAATTTGTAGCATAGAAGAAGTATGTTGATCCATATGAAGGGAAATTCACAATACGTGAATATGCAACAGTGCCAATAAGAAATACCGTTTCATACACGTACCAATCTGTAAAGAGACAGTTTGTTCTGCCAAGCGGTTAAGTCGAACTGACCTTGGGTTTTGTCCGCGGTTGTAACTGTACTTTGCAGGCTTGCACAAGGCCTATTCCAAGCAACTCGGGCAACTCGAACTTCCCATTGCATCTACTCCTGTTCATCACCAAGATGGTGTGTGCAATCTCTTCATTAATGAAGCAATAAATAATATATTGTGTTTATGTTAACGGGATCATCTCCTAATCCTAGTTCGCACTCCCGAGCAGTTGTGTTATTATCAGAATTCTTCTTGAGATCAGTTTATGCAAACCTCACAGTGAATTCAAATAGAACCTTGTCTAATAAAGAACAAGTTTGCTATTGATACGGGCACGTTGACCTTGCACAAAACGCGCCTCCGCAAACAACAGTAGCGTAATGGAGGAGCGTGAGAAAAAGGGCGCCGGGAATGTGATAAGATCGACTTCATGAATGTGATAAGATCGACTGTCTACGTCACAGGTTTGAACTCGTTCTTAGGCAACGTTCACAGGTTTGGGGAGAACTTTTCAAAATGGTGTTCGCAAAGATGAGAATATGTGAAACTTGAACACCGGTGAGTTGCTGTTAGCATGACACGCTTAGCAACTGTACCGTCGTGTGCATGAAAAACACACGGGAACAATTGAATGGAAGTAGAGGTTTCAGATGGCCCTCCGCAACCCTTGAAGGCCTACCTGCTTCGGCTATTGCAAAATTAACTACAAGGATTACTGTGAATCCCGCACCATTTCCTGATGACCCCACTGCTGCGAATGTGTGAAAAAGAGGCCAGTTGAACGAAAAGGAGGTCACACGATCGTGAAGAGAAGGATCAGTCGCAAATCAAATGCGCAAACCAAATGTGCCAATCGTTGCCACTATACCAGCATTCCACAAGCAAGTGCCTCAATCACATTTGAGCAAAAGTGAGTGCTTCAAAGAAAACACGGGTCTAAAGCAACGATTGAATCCTATGTGTGATACATGGGCCCCTGGTAACGCGAGAAGCCGCGAAACGGTGCGACTTACTGCGTTTGCAACAGACGGTGCAAAAAGAGTGGTGATTTCATCGGCGACCATCAAACTGGCATGTGGGAAGAAATGTTTCAACATGAAAAGTTTTTGCTGCAATTAGCACACAATTAGCTCAAATCCGTAGAGAGAGGATACATGACTGATGAGATGAATGCACAGTGATGCAATTGCTTCAGAAATCACTTGAATAAACAATTTATTTCTACAGAAACAACAAGGAAAACCCGGGAGGGCTCAAATTTAGAAAACACGATTCCAATCTGTGACGTTATGTTTCATTATAGAAGAAAACTCGATGCTCCTGCCTTAAAGTTTTAGCCAGACTAGAAAGAGGATAGTGCTTGAAAATGCTTCGTTACAGGCTGTTTCAACACAAGACACTAAATAGCGAGCTCTATTCTCTCGTGAGCCAGCTTCAAAAAGCGCTTTAAGCAAGCTCAAAGCTGGATTGAAAACGTCTTTTGCTAATTACGGTGCCCCTATGAAGAGGATTACTGTTCAAAAGCAGCTGAACATTGACACAAAGGAAGCCCCAAGCCCTAACAGCGACGCTTCTCATTACAGAACGTCCTGCTTATAGGATTATTGTCAACTCTATTTTCATTACAGGAAAACAATGGGGCTTCTCTAGCAAACCAGGTGTACTGCCGGTAACATATTAAAGGTACTGAAACTTTAAGGGCGTTTCGCAAAGAAGATATTGTTTTTCACAAAGAAGATCTTGCAAAGAAGATATTGCTTTTTCGCAAAGATGTTTTTTCCCCTTTTAAGAGGATCTTGCATTTATTTGAGAAGATCTTGCATTTATAGAGAAGACCTTTTATATCTGTTCAAGAAGATTTTGAATTCATTGAAGATCTTGCATTTATTGAAGACGTCCTTGCATATATTAGAGAAGACCTTTTATATCTGTTCAAGAAGTTCTTGCATTTATTGAAGAAGATCTTACATTCATTTGAGAAGATCTTGTATCTATTCAAGAAGACGTTGCATTTTTCAAGAAGATCTTGCATCAACTTGTAATGTTGTTGCAACAGCTAGATAGTTCTGACCCTCTCATCAACGCATCCAATCAACGCATCAGCGTTGTTGCAACAGCGTGGTAAACTGTCGCGCGATTTGAACAAAATGGAACCATAAACTCAAGCGGAAGACTCGATGTGAGAATGTCCTGAAGGAAAAGGCCGACAAAACTGGAATAAACAACGGTTGCTGCGTTACAGATGTGGTCAGATCTGAAGATCGCAGCACTAGCAAAAAAAGAAAAGGGCGATTGTGGTTGCCAAACTGAGGAAGAAGAGTTGATATTTCGTGAACAATTTTTGCGCAGAAAGTTTATAACACTGCTTCGTATGAGAAGGAAATGTAGACTTATGACCTCTCGCAAAGTACAATAATTCCCAAGACATGACAAGCAAACTGCTTCTAATTGCACTGCCATTCGGCTGGGTGAAGAACGAGTTACACCTCGGGGACTTTTTAGAAATTGGAAGGACTAACAAGGAGTCGAAATAGATTAAATTTTTCATCACAGAAAGCTGGTCGTAGCTTTAATGAAGATTCCACCAAACACTTAAACAGCTAGATAAAATATCATGTATATGTATATATGCTTGAAACAAATACAAAACATGATGGAGATTTATGCATTAAAAGGTGCCTTAACGTAAATGCCTGACAGAGGTCTGGAAAATTTAGAATTATCCACTCTAATGAAGCCGGTGGATCTGAATGGTGAAAGTGAAAGCTCTGCGTAACGACAAATGTAGCAAGGCAATATCTACCGCACTTGGCTTTTGAAGGAGAGCCCGTATTCCGCCTGAATATGTAGTATACAAAATACTGTCTGCAATAACCCAATATTTCGCAGTGTGTATAACACTGTTGGCAGCGGTCTCGTTCCCATTCATAAACCCATTCACTGAGTTACTGTCTGACGCATCGATTTGACCTGACTCGATTCAAAGGCACATGGTTAGGAATCTAAGAACTTGATTACAAAGAAGAAGTTGCGCGGTGTGATATACCAGCGCACGGAATTAGTGACAACTGACATTGGCGCAAGATTACATTTTGCAGTGCCATCTGAAAAGATGACTTGAACCAGACCTCGATGTCAAGGTGCCAGCGGAAAACTTTGAAGGGCATCTATGCTTAGACGTTGATCCATTTATCATACTTCACATAAATGAATTAATACGAACTATAATATACATAAACAGCAAACAAAGACAAAGGTAAAATGATAACGCTTTACAGAATAGAGATGCTTCTACAAAGTTGACTTGAGAGGATGATGAAAATAAAAAAATTAGAATTTAATAAAAACCTAAACTGTCTGGTTATTTTCTCCCAGGCAAATATTCGAAATAAAAAGAAATCGTTTAACATATCTGATCCTAAAACCGGACAAATGGCAAAGCAAAATTTGGTTCTTTTACATTTATAACCCTCTGTAAATATTTCCTAATGAATGAATAAATAGCAATGTAGCATTTTGAGTATCATCAAAGGCTTGATGTTGTTCAGTTCTTATCACGTCGAGTCCCTTACTTGCCTTGCAGACCAACTCAGTGCCTGTTTGAAGAAATCTTGCCAGCAGTCGGCTATAAATGCAGCAGCACCAATCTCGTTAACTGGAAGAGAGCTCTGCATTGCATTTGACTTTGCAGAATCTCGTATTGATTGGACATATTAACATAAGTGTATTAAACAGCAAGGACGAGGAACAAAGCGAACAATAAGCCGTGAAGCTCAGACTCACCACAGAATTTATCGGGCAGGCAATTCAGTGTTCACTGGCTCAGCAATAAGAAGCTTTGATTTCATTGGGCTCTCTTTCTATTTCCTCTTTAGCAGCACAGATAACAGGTACTTTCAAATCACTACCTAGTTTTTATCCAGCTATCAATAATGGATGCAGGATAGTTACTTTATGTGGCTACGGGTCGACCAAATGACATCGAAATCTTAATGCTCTCTGGCGAAATAGCCGAGTTCTGCTTCTTTCTGGCTCAGCGTGTTAATACAAAAGCCAGCCACTTAGCAGGGACACTTCTAATTGCACAATCACGGGTTTGCACGCAAATGATGGCGTCTGCAATCAGGTAACAAGACCAGTAGCCAGTCACATTAACATGCCAAAGAGCCGGGTATTGCTTTAAAGGGACGCTTCGGTGGAGCGCCGAGCTTCATTTCTGAGTTGATCATATCAATAAGGGCTACTGATTTAGAAGGCAGTGAGAAAAAGCTCCATTTGTGACAAGAATAGCCGCCTCGTAATCATGTTAACTAAAATGAATGTACTTATTTTTCTTTAATAAACATGTTCATAGAAAAAAGTTCGTGTAAAGATTTCTTCCGCACTCTTTTTTAATTAAAATGATCTTGATGAATTCAAATAAAAACCTAAAGTTTTCCATCTTCTTGGGAAAATATCAAATAGAGATCACACGATGCTATTAAGGCAAGACCAACCTCGTCACATGGTCTTAGAATTTTGCAGAAAAAGAGAAGCAAATATCGGTTACGTGATGCTAAGGGAAGTAGTAGCCCCCTCGATTGTACTTCAATCAAACTCACACATCGCCGGACATAGTGGAATGTAGAAATATCAGAATATGAGCACTCATTTGGAAATCTATACCTGGTGGTGTGAATAGAAAGAGATAGAAAGGGAGAAAAAAGAAAGGTATGAAGCTAGGAAGGAAGGAAGTAATTAAGTAAGTAAAGAAGGAATCTTTAACAAACCCGAACTGCAGCAGGCTGATTTCCGGTGTGATCCTATTGCGATCCTCTAAGGATGATCTAGGCTTCATTTATTAAAAAGCTGCTCCTAAGGTTCCAGCTTTATTCTTATAAGGTTCTATTCTAGCTCTCTGAAATAAAAAAAGTGTTCAAACTTTTCGCAACGTTTAAAGTCTTCGCCAGCGAGGGATGCCAGCTTAAAGCTTGATACCCTGGTTACTTCCAAAGGCAGAAGGGACCTTTTGGAATAGCTAAAAATACTTTGGTACATTGGTTCAGACTTTTTTTGAAGGGTGCCTTTGAGCATGATGTTGAAAAATGCCCAATACTGAAGATCTTAGTGCAAATTCTTAAACAGAACTCGTGTGCCACGGATATTCGAAGTAGAACGATACTTCCGTATCAAAAAGTTGAATTTGAGTAAAGAAAATCAGAGGTACAGGCAGTATAAACGGTTTATTTGTCTTCAATCCCGTGCACATCTTTCCCATTTATCAGTGTTATTTGCCTCTAATTGTGATCGCAGCGAAGTTTTGTCTTCTAAATACTTTGTGCTATGATGTATTTATTGTCTTTTTTCAATTCAACACTATGTACTCTTTACACCTATTTCATTTGCACATAATTATATTATTTTACTGACTCTTACATCAAGTAAAATACACGAATATTATAATAATACGCCACCCCTTGCCCCCTAGTCTCAGCATCGCTAGACAACGCTTCCTAGTGTCTGGCACAAATGGGTATAATGTTTCATAAAAGTTCCAGGAAGGAAACAATTGCGGATGTCATTCTAGAACGGTTGCTTGCCAGGCAAAAACCGTGATTGTTTCAATAGTTGATGTTAGATGCGGTAATATACCCATGGCTCTCGAACCAAATTTACATTATCGCCTGACAGACTATCATCTGACTTTGTCAGATAATAAATATTGCACGGCTGTAAATCAGAGTTTTAGACTTTGGTTTACTTAAAAAAGGACTTGGGGCTAACGCTATTGGTAACTATTACAAAGGATATATAAATACTTGTTTCTAGCAAGCTTCTCGTAACAAAATCAAATAAATTTAGAGGCAGATATTAGGTCACCAGTCAAGCAACAGGTGATAAAGCTGCAAAGTTAAACTTAAAAGACAACGGAACAGCTCGAAAGTACGAACTAGCTATGGAATGAGTAAACTGCAGTATAAACTTCGCTTCAGCGTAATCAAGTTAATCATATGGCATCCACTGCGGCAAATATGCAAACAACGAGAAAGACCTACCAAACTGGGCTTCGGACAAGCAGGTAGTCTTCAAGAGCGAAGCTGAACGTCGAGCCAAAAGGGTGGCCCATAAGCATCGTTGTAGGACATTTGCATTCACAAATTAAAAATTAAAATGCATAATGTGCACAGTTGTTAAGCAAAGAGGGCAATCGTAGCTGCCCACTGGGAATTAATAATGAATAACAATTAAAAGAAGAGGACTTTTTCAAAGCAAAAGAGTGGTCGCGAAAGAGGCGGAAATTCGTGTTAAGCTAGTTCAATCAGTAGTTAGTTGTGCTAGTTGAATATTAATCGGACGGGCTGCTTTGGAAAGAATTTGACGCGAGCTAGTGTCCTGAGGTGATTTACGTTGGAGAATGATCAATGGCGGTTGCGCGAATGATAAAAGTTCCAAGCCAATTTTGCTTTTCGGAATGGCCTGAGCATCGTCAGCATTATTTCTGCTTTGTTTAATAGTGTTAATTTGTATTTGACCATTTCGCAATTGAGCAAACCATTTTGCCTAGTGCTCTATGAATGATGAATATATAAGTCTCGAGAAAGCCTCCTTGAGTTACTCCCAAATTTTTTAAGGGTAATAAATTGTCTGTACTATACAATTTAAAACTAGGTAAGTCGTATGGTATTAGATAATGAGTAGCCTTACTTTGGTAGCAGACTTTCATCAGACTACAATATTGTAGGTGAATGGCAGAGCTATCTCTTGGATACTGAAATGCTCGTACACAGAAAGAATTTATTCTCGAGAAAGAACCTTCTTCACCCGTGAAAAATATGTTTGTCAGTCAACGATGATGAAAGACTGAAGGCAGTAGATTACGACACTAAATCCATGAGAAGATGGAAAACTGGGCAAAAATGAGGCAAGTGAATAAGGAGCAAAATGTCTCAATCAAGCAGCAATGGGTAAAAAGTGGACAACTGGTGAATAATTAGTATGCGAGGGAGCAGACATTTGGTGGAGTTGCAGTTAACCCATTCTGTGATTGAAGACATTGAGTGATTGAAGACAAGAGAAGATTCGCAGATGTCAGATTTTAAGCGCGCCTTTCCCACTGGGCTATCAATTATTAATATAGAATGCTACATAAGTGGGACACGGAGACGAAAGTCAAACGGGAAGGCCACCACACATTGGTACAGGATGTGACAAAAAGGAATAGGTGAGTGCCAATTCTTGTGACATAACTTGTGGTTGCTCCAGTTGGAAGATCCTTGCATTTTGAAAAAGTTTGTTTAACGAGCATTAAGGTTGCCGTTGTTTCAAACTCAAAGAAATATCCACAGTAGGAATCATGTGATCAGCTCTTGGGAGCAAATGAGACTTGAAGGGTTCCCAAATAAATTTCCGATTAAACTTCGTGAGCACACTTCACCGTTGAAACGCAGTAGCAACCGGTGGGTGTTGTGCGTCAGACTTAGTTGACTGCTTATCGATTTTGTCAGTTTTTGTTTTTTAGAGCATGCAAAGGTTGTGCATTGATTAAACACTTCTTCTGTCTTGTCACTGATCTCAACCTGTAGTTAGAGCGAGTTTTCATCCTCGTCTTCCAAATTCTCTATTCTCAATCTTAAAGCTTCAAAAATAAGATTTTCTAACACAACCTAATTCTCTCCTCTTTGCTACTGCAGCATCCTTGTCTTCATATAACTATCAACCTTTCTTATCACAACAGTCAAATTAATCGGAATCAATTACATATTTCTCTACCCTTGTGATATCGTCCTATCTTACCAAACCAAAGATCGATCTTCTATATAAATCAACGTTATCATGGACGAAATATTTTTTCAGAAACCCGGCTCAGTGACCACTCAACATTAACAGCTACGGTACTCGTGAGACAACGGAGATGGAGAACGGGACGCGATCGACGGCGGGAAGTGTAGATGTGACAATGAATGGAACGCTTAATGGCTCAGTAGCATACGTGGAACTGCCACCTTACAATGTCCCGCTCACCTTTCGCCGCGTACAGATATCCATTGCAGCGGCAATCCTCATCGTCGGATGCTTTCTCAACGGCCTCTTGTTGCAACATTTCAGAAAAACGAGGCTGGACCACAATCAAAGAACACCTCCCGCCAAAACACTGATCACGTGCATTTCAGTCGTTTCATTGCTGGTTCTCATTACAGGTAATGTCAGCCTCATTGCTACAAAGGTGGCCTCGTTCGTATGTTGCTAGTAAGTGTGCGTGTAATTTCGAATTCTGCTTAAATGCACTTGATTTGTGCCGACTCCCTCTTGGCTTCCAAGTTATCGACTATAGATAGTTTAATAATTTTTTCGCGCCTTAGAATTATTAACAAGATAACTAATTTAGTCATCCAGCAGTAATTTTTAATTTTGCTAATTGCTTGCTTTCGAATGACACGCTACAGCATCGAGAGGGCGCGCTACAGCACAACTAAAAGCACAATTGTAAACATAATAGCGGAAGCTCAAAGAAAATAAGGTACCATCACGGTCATGTCGCAAGAAAAGCAGCGCACTGTGATAATAGTGTTCAACCGATTCATTTAGACAAGCTGCCCGGACTTAAGAGGTAGTTGGCCAGAAATATAGGAAAACAATTATGGCTGGGGGCACTGCATTTGGGCAGCACTGGGGTACTTCTTGGGTAGTAGGGTCACGCTCCCATCCAGCACCATTGTTCCGCTAATCCCCCCCCCCGCCAATAAAAGGCTACAAGAGATGGTTACCACATCATTTCTAGTACAGGACACGTCCTCGTATTAAGCACATGATGGAGCCACATCATGGATAAAATGAAAAACAACAGAACGGACCCGTAGATCGTACCTTGAAAAAATACTCAAACCAAAAACAAACTACAGATGAAAACAAGGTGAGAGAGGGAGAGGATGGCAACAAAATAATAAACAAACTCAACTGGTGAGTGGGCACGCATCAACACCGTCTAAACGCGGGGGATACATAATGGACGACCACGCAAGGTACCGCCCTGTTCACAAACTCACGAAAACAATTAAATTCTTAGGCGCAGACTCAGCGGGCTCCGAGGCTGCAACCCTTTCTGGCAAAGATTTAAGGGTGAGGCTCAGACACTCTTGGAAATGGGGAAACATGCTTTAGATTTGATGCAGATAAATAATAAATAAAACATCACATTAGATCCATCAGCTAGGCCCCTTTTCTTTTCTGTGACGTCATCAGTCTCCACTAGCAATTACTACAATATTTGGAGTCCCAGCCCCTCTGCACCTATGATTAAATGTACCTAGCATCTATACTGGTATCGAGTTATTGCCTTTCAGGGATACCTATTCTTATAGCATTGCTGGTGATGGACTTTTCCCCGTACTATCTTTGCGACTACCTGAGCTATGTGTCCTGTTCTATGGCAACGCCCTGGTCCTCCACTTCATCACCGTCGTGCTGTTTGACCGCTACTCCGCACTCACCAATGCCAGGTTCAAGATAGACAACCAGAACATCAAACGCGTCATCGTGGCGATCACTGCCTATGTCAGCGTGGTGATTGCTGGCATAATGGCGATCAGGGCCTTGGAAAACGACAGAAGCCGCGACGGAACAACCTTCAATCATTGTCACTTTGCGAACCACGTCGCAGCATTGAAACGGTCGGGGAGGGCCGCGCGTACGGGACAACCGTCATAGTCGCTGTGTTGATCACAATGTGCAATGTCTTCATGGCAAGGTATACACGTAAGACACTGGGCTACATCAAACAGGTGAGAGCGTACAAACAGCAGTTAACTAGGGTATGCAAGAACTAGAATAAGAGTGAGGGTTTGACAAAATTGAAAAATGATTTAGCAGGGGAGGAGGCTGCTTATTTGGCACCAGTACTCGAAATTTCTACCATTCCTGCTAAGTTTTGGAACACTAACAACATTTCTTTCGGTTCCCATTAACCCCCTCCCCCTTGGACAGACAATGTTGCCGTGCTGCAAAACGTAACCAAATTTTCGCGCCCCGCCTTTTCCCAAAGTGATTGAAAGCTGCACTTTGCTGCAAACATCGTTTTGGAGGGATCCTTGTGAAGAAAGGGCGTTAGTAGCTATTGGTGTGCAAAAGAAGAAAAGAATGCGAAAATGGGAGCAAAAATTCCAAGGCAATTTGGCAGGCATTCACGAAACAACCTGCGATACCATAAAATTAGTGTTGCATTTTGTTGCAGGTTAACAAAAGGACTGAGGAAAGCTCCCTTGGAGAACAGATTCAACCGCTAGAGACGAAGAGAGTGAAAGTTGCCTTCCTCCTTGGGATTCTGTTCGACTCCATGTGGATTCCATTCGGCATCATTGCCACCCTGCAGTACCGCGCAAAGCCTGAAGTGACCGGCATCGTAAAAGTATTTCTCCACTTAGCAACCTATGCTTCCTTCGGAGTTTTCCCCGCCATTTATGCCAGCATGGATCGACGCTACATGAACTTTCTCTACAAAAATATCTTCTTTCTGCGAAAGAACGCTGTCGGCAACGCGCAGTAAAGAACTTGGCTTTGACAGACACGAAGTACATCCTACTTGCTCAGAATCTATTGAAATATTCAGGGATTAAAACACGTGCGCTTCCTGCTGGTGTTGGGCACGAGTTCAAAAAGCGTCAAATGACATTTTGCAAAACACATGTCCTTGTTTTGAAAAAAATGTCTTCTTTATTGATAATTTTTAACCTCCATGTGCTTCCAAAATTGCATTTCGTGTTACATTCTTACCAAGTATTTCGCTATGTCAACTTAGTAGCTTATTCTGGAAATTGTTATATGCTTTAAAGATTATACAGTTATCGTAGTCCAAGAATGCAAAAAGACCAAGAATATCAATACAAAATTCATTAGCAACAAAAAACATGAAGGAGACAAACAGCAAAATCCAATTATCTGAGAGAAGCTGATTATATAAGGAGTTCAAGTTGCTTCAATTATTCTCAAAAATAATTCGGCTGGAGTTGTTTTTAGAGGGCGGCTTTTACTATGTTTTAAGCCATACATTAATAGTTTGATTTTATTCTCTTCGAGTTCTATAAAGTTGGGTGAACAGGGAATGCTAGACGAAATGTCACATTTAGTCAGCTGAATATGCATTACAAATACAGTGAATCTATCAGATGGCTGCTTCTTTATCGTATTCTCTCAATATGTGGCTTGAATACATGGAATGGACGGTGTATAGAATAAAGTAACCAAAATAAAGTAACCAAACCAAAGTAACCATACATGAATTTTGATAAACACGTGCTAAGAAATGTCACGTGGTTTGTGTAGAATCAGAGGCTGGTACCGTTCTTGGCAAAGGATATTTTGATGCAGCGAAAGTACCTTAGATGTCTTTCAAAATACAGCACGCAAAAATTAAAATACATGCCAAAACACAAGTAAAGGAAATAACATTTATATAAAAGCAAAAACACTAATATTTGTAAGCAATTCGCTTGCTCGTTTATCCCCCTTATACCTCACTAGACAATGCATCTTTAAATGTGACATTAACGGATGGATCTTGAATAATCATCAGCTTTCAGTTTTCGAAGAGATCCCCATCTTCCAAACAAGCGGCAAAAGAATAAATGCGACTCCGAAGTTGCCGATTATAACCATAAAATTTTTCAAGAAGGTTTAATAATGAATATTTGAAACAAACTCACTTGTCGAAGACCATAAATGTGTTGATGCATTGAAACCTCAGATCTAACAGTCTGCAATTGCTGTATCATGTTGTTGAACCAAGTCTGAAGGAAATAAACATAGTCCTTTAGATATAAAACAAGAAATTGAGCAGCACAAGTGAGCTAGATAATTTCCATAGGGAAACCTTCTTACAAGCCGAAGCAACTGCACATGTTATCAATCACAGTTGAGTCGGGGACTTCTAAAAAGGTCAGGTGTTAAGCTTTGTCCGCAGGGGTCTGCTCCTAGGGCAAGCAAAACACTTGGTGGTGCATCGAAGGTGTGACAAGAGTACAAAGAACACAGGGCGAAGAAAGGAGGAATTGCACGTGACTATATTAGCGCTTGAAACCTGATAAGATAAATTGTTCTGTTAAACCAAGGGACTCCCCTTCCCCATTCAAACAAACTCAGCATTTTGATCTACTTAAATTTCCCAATCAATACGTGGATTGAAATGAGAAACAAAAATACATAAGAGATTGCAAGAATGGTATTTATTGCTTATTACAGATGTTGTATTATTTGCAGTTTCCCTCAAAACTCATAGCGTACAGAAAAATAACAAAGAAAAAATAGATGCTTCTATTTCCAGGGGATTATGCCTCCAGGCTAGAAACTTTTCAAGGAAGTGAGGCCATTCCACTGATCGAAACAGCTAAATGGAGTAAAAATAGAAAAGGGTCCTTTTTTACGATCATGGAATATCTGAAGGCATTTTTACAGCATTCCTGGTTTTTCATATTGTTTTTATTTCAAATGCCCTTATGGCTTCAAAAAGTATTATATAAAACATAAACAATTATGAGAAGGCAAAGCATGATAGACTTAAACAAAACAAATAGTGCAGGGTACTGTAGCCCCCATTTGTCTCTTGGCACAATGAGGTTTTGTCAGCAAATAGTGAAAATTTGCGAATGCCCGATTGCGGCAAATCAGTCGAAACAAATGGTCAAATAGTTTCAGCTATTACACTCGCCAGTAGCAAAGGCCTACACCTCATAACAGATTTTCAACGTCATCATCGTCCCAGGCGACATTCACTGAGGATTGGTGACAATCCAGAATCGATGGCAGCATTTCATATGCATACTTTTTACAGAAGGGATTTAAGACAGTGTTGGATACCCAGATTTTCTTCTTGTCAGTGGTTTATCTGAACTGGCTTGAAACAGTGAAGCCCACAATAGAATGCTTAGAGCTTGCTTGACCAGATCATGGTCCTGTAATGAGTGAGGTGGCTGTCTTCCGATCTTTTGTCGTAAACAACTTTGACATTGGTGTCAGATATTGGACAATTAACCAGCGGGAATAAAGCAGTATTCCCCTTAACAGCCAGTGTATACTGTACTGCTACTGTATCACCTGTTACTGTGGCAAAAAATGAAAGAACTTTAAGCAAATAAGAACCTTTGAAAACACTTCAACTTTCAATTGCTAGACCACACACTGCAGAACTAATTTTAATGGCCTGTGAGAAAGACGTGACTTGTCGAATTAAAACGCAAGAACCTTGGTAATTTGTTCTTGATTTTCATATCAGTTTGAAGGCTTATGCTTTTTTTTAATTGTTCTTATACAAAAGCATGTAGCTCTTACGTTCCTATTAGCAGTGTTCGGGATGGATTTTTTGGCCTTCTAAATGTGAGTCTTTTAAGATTTGCCAATAATATCTGGCGGGGCTGTAAATCAACAATTAGGCCACGCCCTTTACTGAACATGGCCAAAAGGTTTCAGGCTAAAGCCAAAGCCGTTTGTCCGCAAACCTTAACTTTGCACTCCCGAAAAAAATTTGTAGCTCCATCCCTGAGTCAATCCACCAATTCTATTTTTAAACATTGTTTAACCATAAAACCCTTGAGAACTTTTTTGTGTGGAAAGAATTAATATTTTCATAGTCTATTCATGTTAACATCTAAATAATAGGTTAGTTGACCAAGTCGTGTCCTAATCCTTGACATAGCTAATCACTGATGTCACTGATGGGTGCTTTTGTAGGTGCCAAGAAAGCCCAAAAGGAATGGTATTTGCCTTCAAAGATTCTAATAAACTATCATATGATAAAAACATGTTGGCGCTTTCAAATGGGCAAATTCTGCTGTTTGCAAACTTTATTCCAATTTCCAATTTTACAAAATCAAACAGGTGAATGTTGGTGGTCTGATAAACTTCACCTCAAAAAGAAATTTTGCTACAGTTCTGCCAAAATTAATCTGATTACCAGAAAAATTATTGTTTTATATGCTTTATAAATCAAAAGTTAAAAAAAATATGAAACATTAAATGCAAGTTTCCCTTTAGATTGAGACTTAATATCTTTCTGGTCAATAATCATAGTCTTCCAGTCTGATAATATTTTGCCCTGAGAATAACTTGCTTCGCAATTTTAATTTTAACAAAATAACTTGCACCACAAAAAAGCTATATCATTTACCTTTGTCATCTTCAAATGTCTTGATTGCTCTAGAAGAAGAACATCTAAAAGTGCTGAGAGCTCATTTTAAGTGATACGTTCAGATATATGGTACCATTCAATGTTCTGTCTTTCACATTTTTTATCAGAGTATCATTCCTGGGACATTGCTAATATAAGCTTTGATTAGCTAAAAACACAACACTGCAGATTTCCAAGAACGTTCAAGGTGCTAACTTATTTTATACATAGAAGGATGAAGAGAATGCATTGAAGGGCATTTAAAGCACCCAAGTGCATTTATTGGATATACAATTGAAGTACCTTTCTATCTTTGAATCCCAAATTAATGATAATGGATTAATGGTGTGACAAAGTCTTTAAAGAATTGAGTAAAAGAACTGTATGAAATTCATAAATTGAATGATTTTGAAACCTATTTAATGTTGCTTGGGCTCAAAATATAATCAAAGTCATGATACAATAGCACAAGAAACTGTTTCAGAAGTTACTGGACACATTCTGTTTACAATCTATTCCCAATCACAAGGTAAATAAATTTGGAAATATGTCCCCCAAGAATATCAACCAGTGATCAAATTAATGTTCATTCACCTTGACACAACTCACTTCTCCTGTCTACAACAGCACATTCTGATACAAACATCTTTCAGGCAACCTAAAATGAAACTTGCTCACACCACTAAAAAAATAGAAAAGAACAAAAGCACATTTTGCAAGGACAAAAATATACAGACATAGATATTGCTTTTTGGTTTATGAATATGCAATAAAACTATTTTGTTATGAAGACAGCATACATGGATTCCAAACTTCTCCACTTTGTGTACAGAGGATAACCAATTCATAACGAACAATGTTGGGATAGCTAGAGTAAATAAAAATGAAAAACATTTTTAAAATAAATGACACGTAATAAGTCTAGGGAAATCAATTAAGCACATTTGAATTTTAGGACTACAGGCCTAAGGATAACGCACTTGAATAACCCGAGATCTAAACCAAAATTTCTTAATTGCAACTCTTTCACCACTTGAACTTTTTAGAATGACCCTACCTTGACTACTCGAAAGATGTGGTTTCCTTCTTCCTCATAGGTTCGTCCCGGGTCTGTTACTTGATAAAACGCTGACCATAACAACCATAGGCCTCTGCCCTTTGCAGCCCTCAACCTTTGGTTTAGTTTGACCTTTATCGATAGCAGGACGCGGTAAAAGTCAATATTTAATTTTGAAAATGGCTCCATGAAGTTGCGTAGTCGTGCCCAGGTTCCTCCGCGGAATTCAGGTTAACATTAGTTTTAGACGTTCACCTTGAAGTAGCTGGGTAAAAAATCGACCCTTTGGTATGCTTTAGTTGCAAGAAACTGGAATAGCTAGAGGATCCTAAGTTCAGAATACTGCCTTGAAATGGAAAGAATTTGCATTATCTTGCAGCTATTATTTGAAAATATTTTAAAATTAAATATTTTAAACACAGAGTAAGAATGAAGCCATTGGAAAGATTATTTTATTTGGAAACTACTCCATTACAGATAATAAATTCTCTCAGAAGGTGCATCTGACCTACATACAAAGCCCTAAAAAGTCTAATCCTTAATGATTTTAATTTCCACTGCCAGGCTATGTCAACCAACATAAAAAACGGAGGAAATATATTTTAAATACACTGGGCAAAAACTGCACCATTGTCAATTCACACTGCTTAATCTCTGGTGTTACTAGAATTCAAGATATTTTACTGGTCTTTATTGTACTAATTTTGCAGACAACATTTTTAGATGTATGCTAAATGTGCACTTCCCAAATTCTTTAAAAATAACACAACTGGACTGGCACTCTGAAGTAAAAATATCCCCTTTTTTCTTTAAAGGGGAGTGGGGCAAGATTCAGTCACTTCTTCATAAACTCAAAGATATTTGTTTCATTAATACATCCCCTTTACACATTAAACTGAAATCTTTATGGACACCACAACTCATATCTGCACAGGCAAAGAACTCGATATGAATAAAACTTTGAATCCAAAGAAAACTCATTCTGACTGTGATGTCAGTGACACTTGTTATCCTTCCAAAGGTCATAAAAACAAGTGAAAACTTTCTTCAGCGTGGATAGAAAAGAAAAACACAAAAAGCTGATTGCAAACAAATAATTGATATTGTTGGAATACAGACATTGATTGATTGAATTGCATCCAATGAATGAATTTGTATGATGTGCATAACTAATAACAAAAAATTTGAATCTATATACTGATTTAAAAACCAGTAAGTAGTTTTCTAGTTATGAGGGATGGGGGACGTCTTCCACGTATACAAAATTTGTGTAGAATCATTTAACACAAATACTTATAGTAAGGTTGAGTTATAAATGTGTATGCCAATGCAATAAGGCTTTTTTATAACCTTGACTTTGAATTTAAAAAAGCTTGTTAACAATAGTTTCCTTGACAAAGTTGCAATGTGTATCATAAAATTTACACTATCCTATTGTAAATTTGATTTAAGGCACTTTCATATTTTGCATATTCAGTAGTATATGGGTTTTTTTAAGACATTGTTTTGTTCATCTGTGATTGTCTGAAATCACATAAGTAACACAGCACTTTGAATATTACATAAAACGCTACTAAAGCATACCAACAGCAAAGTCACATTTCAAAGTCAAAATTTGTTCATAGTCTTTCACTGTTAGATTTTCGCAATGCGTTCCTTGAGTGCATTGTACTGATTCCAGATTTCTGCAGGTAAATCCTCATTAAACTGTTCCTCATAGTACTGCTTCAGCCTCCCCAGCTCTTCTTGCCAATATTGCTTGGGAATAGACATTAGCCCTTCCATATCGATGTTTCCAAGGTCATCAATGTTGATTGATCCTGGCTTTGGAATTAAACCAACTGGCGACATCTTTGCATTGTCCTTGTTGTCCACACGATCAAATATCCATTCCAAGACACGGGCGTTTTCACAAAACCCTGAAGTGAGATGGAACAACATATTGTGATAAAATGTCTCAAAAAAGAAAATTAGCCTAAGGATAAACACACAGACAGATATACTGTTATCCATGATTTCATTAATTTCTATTATTATGCCTGCTCTATATCCATTTTAATTATTGCCTGCTCTCTTTCCACAAATTTTAACACCAATGAACTGTCTGTACATACTATCTTTTACAAGCTATTCAAGAAAATTTGGTACCTAGAGAATGACTCAAAGGACATGGAAGATGACAAAATTTGAAATACATAAGACCAGGCATACTGTTCAGATGTGTGGCAAATCAATTGGACTAACCTGGCCACATAAACTGGCCATCGTCTCCCTTTCTGAACCAGTTGACGTGGTAGATCTTTGGCAATTTCGCTCCAGGTCTTTTGCCAATATTCAACCAATGCTGGAAATATTGTCCTGCATTGTAGCCAAAGAAAGGCCTCATGGCAAATGGATCCCGCATGACAACCTTTTCCTTGTGTTCTGCAGCTGCAGTGGCTTCCGAGCAAAGAGATGATGCAACAAACACCCCATGGTTCCAGTCAAATGCTTCATAGACCAAAGGAACACCCTCTGGCCTTCTCCCACCAAATATGATGGCAGAAATTGGCACTCCCTTTGGACTTTCCCAGTCCTTGTCCATTATAGGGCAGTTTTTGCTTGGGGCACAGAATCTTGAGTTTGGATGTGCAGCTTTAGTTGCACCACCGGCCTTCCAGTTCTTTTCTCTCAGCCATGAAGTAACTTCAACTTGACTTAAGTCAACTTCTTCTTCTAGGCCTGAAAAATTATATCCCAGGAATATTATATTGAAACACTCAAAATTCAACCAAAATCAGTTGGGCAAATAAATAAGAACATAGCAAATTGCATAATATTTTTTTAAAAACTTGTAATATGAAAGGCCAAAATAAATTAGGGTTTTTAGCCTTTAACTAACAAAACAAAAGTAGGGGAAGGAACTTATAGCCTTATTAACAGCTTTATTAAAGCTTCTAAAAAACCCACCTTCCCAGAAAAAGCCACCATCACTTGTTTGTGCAGTATTGGTGAATACAGAATCTTTTAGCAAGGATTCCATGGCCATGGGATTCGTTTTGTGTGAAGTGCCTGGTGATACACCAAAGAAACCAGCCTCTGGGTTGATTGCTCTGAGATTTCCCTCTTCGTCAAACTTCATCCAAGCAATGTCATCCCCAACACATTCAATCTTCCAACCCGGAATGGTTGGTTTCATCATAGCAAGGTTGGTTTTGCCACAAGCACTTGGGAAAGCAGCAGTGATATATTTTTTCTCTCCTTTTGGATTTGTGATACCCATGATCTAAGAGAAGAGACAAAATGTTTACAAGGAGAGGTTTGGACAAACCTTATCTATAGGTGTCTTTTCATTACAAAATATGCCCATGAGATACAAAAGGAACTGCAACAAATACATAAAGATTGCTGAATGCTGAAAACTGCTATGAATAATGACATTGAAATGACATTGATAATGGGCAAGGTGCCATGTGGGCAGAAAACTCACCAACATGTGCTCTGCTAGCCAGCCCT
>ML133391.1:93191-115691 GCA_003864495.1 Nemopilema nomurai
TTTTCTTCATTTTTGGATAGGTTCTTCTTGAGAACGGCGTGGAATCCTGGCTGAAGTCTCTGTTGAACCAGACAAAGTCAACTCTGAAGCATCTAATGCAGCAATGCCGTGTTGACATCGAAAATGGCATGTCTGTGGAAGACTGGACGCTCAAGGTATTTCATTGTCTCTTCAAAGCTGACGTCACTGCCTTTACGATACACACTATTTCCTTTATAAGAATAATGTTTTAAAGAATATCGAGACTCAAAATTGCTAGAATTTAAGAATAATCTAAGAAAAATGCCAGGCTCAACCTTCATCAAGACTGAAATGTTTCCTTTACCTGAGCCATCTCCCAAACAAAATAACTGTTACTTTGACGCAACACATCAGTAAAGAATCAATATTTTATGATCTTAAAGGCAGTTTTACACTTTGTGTAGGACGAGAATAATTTAAGAATGAACTTAGGTTCAAAGCGGATAAGATTCTTCGTTGAAAAGGTGATAAGAACTTAATTGTCACAATGTGATGTAGCTGATAATTCACTGATTTATTCAGCCTCAAGATTACTGCTGGATAATGTAATTGCAAGGCTGGAAGATGTCCATAATCTGTCCATACATGGGGCACCGTTTTTTCCACCATTGCTAGAGAATTATATGTCCCTTATTATCATATGCATCAAGGTTGAACAGATGTTGAATTTTCCTTTCAGTATCCCACGCAGGTCGTGCTCATCAATCTTTTTAATATTTGGACTTTGGAATGTGAATCGGTATGTACTGTATATAATTAGATTTATATGTTGATCACCATGCTTTGTTCCTCTAGTCTTTCCCAGCATTTATTCTACATATTTGTTTAACATTACCTGATTTAATCACCGGGATCATCATTAATCATATTGGCTAATGATTCATTGGATATATTAGCGTTGATTTCCTTTTTAACGGATCGTTGGCTCAGAGTGATACCTATAACATTGCTTCTATTGATAATCCTCCTTGACTTTCAATAATTGCTATGGTTTCGCTATCCTTTTTTCCATTTTCAGATGTTTTATAGTAATCTCATGACTCTGAAACAAAGGAGCAGAGAACTTTTCTAAGAATGGATGGATTCTGAATAGATTCCTCAATTGTATTTTCAGGCTGCTATTTTGAAAACCATGATCAAAGCCCCTTTAGTAAACTTCACTTTTAGGCACCGATAATCAATGTTGAGATTCGTCTCATCTTTATTTATGGTATAACGCTAACCACCAACTGATAAATTATCTATTCCCAGTTTGTTTTATTTCTATTACCTTCTTAAGGGTATATCTGAAATTCGCGCCGAAAGAAAAGCACTGGCCATTGCCCTCAGGAGATTCACAACATTGTTCAACAAGATCCCACAGATCATTACTCGCGGGGCCTGGAGGAATTCTGATGTTCCACTAAACGCTGTGCATCAATCTCGTTTGGAATCACTGATAAGTGTAAGCGCTATATTGACTAGGATGCCAAGGTTATGACGTCACAAAAGCATTATTTTGGAATTTTAGGCTTGACTGATCCGTTGTAGAGGATGTCACGGAATGCCTACGTAAATGCAGAACGTTTTATGTCTGCTGCAATACCGTAAAAGTCTAACTTTCGATGTCCTAGAGAAAGGCTTAATAGAGAGGGAGGCCTAGTATTTTATTCTGTATAAAATTATACCATCCAAAGTTTGCATTCCATGCTTGCCTGATAGTGTGTTTAGGCTAAAAGTAAATTCTATGCTTTCCTTTCGTCTCTTATCAGGGCTGTTTGCAGCAGGGGTTAACCTAACATTATGGGGTTTACATTCATCTTTTTATATCTTTACATGTCATCAGCGCGATTTTTTAGCAAATGAAAGAGAATTCGTCACTTTTTATCAGTTTATGTATTTGAATGTATGCCTGCCTTACTGAGCCGTTTTCCAATTCATTTGCTGACAAGCTTTTCACAGTAAGCAAAACACTTTTGAGTCTTTCTCTGGATCTAAAGTTTTGCGCCAGAAGTACTTTATTGAGGGAACCCTTGCCAACGTTGTCCCTAAAGACATCGGGAACACTTACTCACTTATTTTTAACAGACATTATTTGAACTGTCTATACACAGAGGTTCTTATTTGGAATTTTGTAACTGACTTACAAGTTTTGTTTGTAATTGTAGGTCGGCCTTTATTTGCGAGATGTCCTTGAAGACCTGGGACGGCGAAAGCTCAGAGAAGCCTCTGATTTCGAATGGCAACGGAACCTTCGCTTTTACTTTGAAAACAGCGACAGTGACGCAGATGAACGTAAGGCCCTTTGGAACCTTGAGGCTTAAGTATTGTCATCAATGTTGGCATAATTACGTCACATCGTTCTCCAAATGCCCTTTAGATTGTATGTTCTGCATGTGAAATAACCTCATTGTCTTTGCGAGAATCGTGGACAAACCTTTCTGCACAAAAGTAAACCCTATACAGGGAAAGAATCCGAAAGATTAATTTGATTTTGCTGTATCATGAAGCTGTTCTTTGGATTATTTTTTTCTGTTTAATTTGAGAAGCAGAATGCATACTGTATTTATGAAGATTATTTATATGCAATTAATCCTAATTTCTCCTCAACAAAGACACCATAATTGATGAGCAAGAATGCCCAGCTATCAATCATTTTTCCGTTCAATATTCACGATTGCACCATGCAGTTTTTGAAACTCTGTTGAAGCATAGAGATCAGGAAGGGGGCATTGGGAGTCATCCGACCGTTGAAACTGGCGCACGTTGAATCCTTTCTTATTCATGCCATTCACATTTGACCAATACATTGCCCTTGTTTGCCCCTAGTTCTGCTCGTCCTTCACGTTCTTGATACCAAGTTCCAGTATGGCTACGAATTCGCCAGCTGCAAGTTCCCTGTCATTCTGACCCCCCTGACGGAAAGATGCTTCGTATCGCTCACTCAGGCGGTCAGTAGCAACTTCGGGGGCTGTCTGCAAGGCCCAGCCTCTACCGGCAAGACGCAAACAGTCAAAGGGTTCGCCCACCTTCTCGGGAGGTTTCTCATCTCCATAAGCTGCTTGAAAGACTTTGAAGTGAATTCGATTGGCCGGATCTTCACTGGGGTTGCGCAGGAGGCCACGTGGTGTCTCCTGGATGAGCTTCAGCAAACGACGACCTCCACCCTCTCGGTGATTACGTACTTTGTGCAGCACATCCTGACCGCCATTCGGAGCAAGCAGAACACTTGCTACTTGCTCGATTCTCAGCAGGTACGTAATTCGCCCACTCAAAAGGACTCCAATTTACCGTTAATCAACCCCTTCCCCCACCAGCCCCCTCCAAATAAAGACAGCGGGTGCTTACCTATAAGCCTTGCGCCTAGACCATCGCAAAATGCGAACAATTTCAAAAAAATATTGTACCCGCCGAGTTTTTCTATACATATTATCAATTTCTTGGTTTTTTCACAAATATTATTGTCAGTTTCTTTAATATGCTTATCTACATTCTCTCTTACTATAGCTCGGCCAAACTTCAACAGAAATAAATATTTTTGCACAATCAAGATCTATGGCATTTTTTATATGGTATGATCCAAGATAAAGAGTAAAAACGGAGGCTTCTTCCTTTCTTAATTCATATGGCCTATGAATGAGAATAAATCAAATGTCTAGAACCGATTTATTTCTTCCACAGATCCCTGTGCTGCCTTCCCTAGCAATATTCACCACTGCTACAAGCAATATGAAAGGAGACTTCTCCATTCCTCAGTCAACGCTCAACCTGTTTCGCGAGATCTGCTTGGTGAGGCCTGATTCCTCGGTAATTCTGAGAACGCATTTGGCTGCTCAGGGCTTCAAGTCCTACAAAATGCTTGCCGATAAGTTGCGAATGGTCGAGGAGATGTGCTTGAGCCAGTTGTGAGTATCTCTCTTATTCTTGGCACTCTTTTTGTGTGATTCTCTATTTTCTCAGTAAGGAACTTTTGTGCAGTAGAGATTCATAAGGATGTGTGCTTTCAGATATAAGTTTCTTCTTTCCCATTTGCCAATTGCACTGACACGCAAATACACTTTTTTTTATAAGGAACCACTTTATAAGGAACCTACATGTAGAATTCCGAAATATATAAAGAACTTATACACGCTTTTTTATAAGGAACCTACCACAAGGCCTAGTTCCAAAAGTTCCTTATTCGTAGACCTCAAGTCATTAGATTTTAGTACCAAAGGTTCCTTGAGAGTTCCTTGTTTTCACTGCACATCAATAAGCCTTACACTTAATAGAGAGAGGGACGAGATAGAATATGCGGAAACTACTCAATAAAGCACTTGACACACGAATAGCAAACGATCTATGCGAGTATTGGCTGCAAATTAATGGAACGGGCTTTTTAGCACTTGATGCTTGCAGTTATAAACAATTTTCAAATCGAAAAGGTCCTTAGGGATTTCGTTTTTAGTAGTATAAGTTCTTTATATATTTCGGCCTTCTACATGTAGGTTCCTTACTAAAAACTACCCTTTACCTCATCTTTCTTTAGATCAGTCATTCTTCATAATTACTGGTTGATCAAATCATAATGAAATTGAGTAATGATAATACTGATTCATGCAGAGTAGACCTTTTCATTGCATTAATCTTGTATTATTCCACCGTATAATGATGCCAGTCTCGACAAGCTGCCTTTGCCAATGGGCGGTCACCTGTTTTGTCCGTCTTGAACATGTGCCCGGCTAGCTCAGTCGGTAGAGCATGAGACTCTTAATCTCAGGGTCGTGGGTTCGAGCCCCACGTTGGGCGCTCTTTTTTCCCACTGGTGTACACTTTTTTGCCACCATTTCTTTTTCTAAAAGAAACACTTACATGAGAATTAAATGTTCATTTTTGCTTTAAGAATATCATATACTGCAGGCAGTGGGTAGTGTTATGAAAATAACAATTAGGGGCTTTTGCACAAAATATTGCAAAACATTTGCCAATTTTCGGCATTAACAAACTCAAACTCAAAACTTTTTATCAGCGAAAACAAATATTAATTACAATATACCAAACATTCAAAGTTGAAATACAAAAATTAGAAATTAGTTAATTAAGTTCACCAGATACATTAGTTTAGTTATGCTGAAGTTTTGTTACACATGAAAAAAATATCGTGAAGAGCTATCGAGGCATGTGCCCTAAGGACGTATTTAAACACAAGATTTCCAATTTACTTTTAAGTTACATAAAACAGTAAGAGAAAAATTTGAAGAAAATAGAATAAATTATAAGTAGAGGGGATTATAAAAAAAAGAAAAAGTATAGAACAAAATATATAAAGGGTCTGAACCCCTCACAACCCCCCCCCCCCCCTACCTCTAAATCCCTGAATGCAGGATGACAATATTTGCTTTTATCGATGTAACCAACGCGCACATATATTTTAGGAAAGCTAAGCGTCACACGCTTTTCAATATGGCAAGCTTGATTTCGATCACCAAGAGGGCCGGGCAGAAAAGGAAGCTGTCCCAGACCAAAGTCAATGAGACTGATGTTGAAACGACGCGTGCTGGAAGCGCTGTTTCATCCGTGAACACTTTTTCTACGTCTGGTCCAAGGGGCAAAGATCGTAAGCTGGCGACCCCAGTGACCATGTCTGGGCCAGTGAAGACGGAACACTCTTTTGTGTTGAAGTCTTTGGTTGAGTGCATCGGAGCTCGGATGTCGCAAGAGGTACGCCATGTATGAATTTATACATCAATTAACATGGAACAGAACTCCTTGAATGGAACACCCCCGTGCATACACTCTAGTATTGGTACTGAAATTATGTCCCATCCCGGCAGCTTATGTGTTAAGATTTTTAAGTTTTCGTGAAATTTTTATAAAACATTGCAAATGATTTGGGCAATGACTGCTCTTATACCAACATTCTTAATCACTATACTGTTGAAAAAGATAGGCCAATGCAACTCTGTGCAATGCCTATATAGCAAAAGTCGTTTTTTGCTTTACTATTAATTCCATGTCAGATCGCATTTTACGAAATTATGGTTACTCGTTATTATTCATGTCTTTCACAATGAGGTATCAAATTTATATCCAGGGTAGGGTCTTAGACTGTCTGTTTTGTTTCGAAAAAGGGCTTTTATGCAAACCAAGATAAAATAAGGAGAAAAAGTTCATTTTGGTTACTTGGATAACAACTGCCATGGAATAAAATAGCAAACCGTCATACCGAATCTTATGTCTGGACCAAACCAGCAAAAAGGAAATTTTTCAAGTATGACTAAAGTAACAAGATTCTTTTTGCTACTCAATGATCTGTCTTTGATGGCCACTAGAACTACTTTTCGTTGAATATATATTTTTCTTTCGCAATTTGTAGCAGCAACATTGAATGAAATAATGTTTTTCAAAATAAGATAAAATATATGAAGCAACGTGAAGCCAATTTCTGCTAAGGAAATCCTTGTTTTGGTTAGAGCATTGCCAAACATTAATCCGTCTTAAGCCAAATCGAATTTAATCCATTACTGCATCTGCTACCCATTGTGCTTCACATACGAAAATACGTCGCGTGTACAGGGAATCAATTTTAATTTTGCTGTATCGCTGTTTTGAAGCCAACGCATATGAAGAGCGAAATGTTTCAAGCAAATGTTCGAACACGTGCAATCAACGCACATGGCACGGCTCAATTATGAACTTGTGACGCAGTTGCTGTGGTTTTGCCCAATTCTGGAGCCTTTTGTCGCTGTTATTTCAGTTTAGATAAAGAACGACACAGCGCTCCTTCATTGTCATTATTGCACCCAAAATTAAAAAAACTTCTACCACCTGCGAGGCATCTCATTACCTAAATGTACGCTTTCTGACCATGTTTGAAATCCATTTACTGACTGATCTCTATCCCATATTTTTAAAATGTTGGTGCTACTCCCGGAAAAGAAGCACCACCCCTCCCTCGAGCAGAAATTAGCCACATAAATTAGTTAAAAATGCTCAAAGCAGAAATTAATGCTTTTTATCTATGTCCTTCAAACTTTTTACTCTACACGATATAAAGTTTTTCGTGGACCGTGTCGTTTCCCTCGTTAACACCGCTCAGATACTGCAAATATACAAAATTTATTGCCATCAGTTTCCGATAGCCTAGAAATGTTTTTACCCGTGCTCCAAAAGTTGCGAAAATTTGCCTTCTGCGCTGCATCAATCGTTGTGTGTTTTGGCCGACCCTTTTGCTTGTCATGTTCAGTACGTTTAAATGACTGTGGCCTGCTGATCGTTCAAACTCATATTCTAGGAGCAAGTGATTTTCATGTCGATTATCAAAGATGTCTTTGCGCATGCTCTGGAGGGCATCAATGCCACTAGAAGCAAAGAAGAGAAGGAGATTGAAGACGTCCTCACAAAGCTGGTCACTGAGAAGGCGCTTGTTGCGCATCCCCCATGGATGCAGAAGGCCATAGAGCTCTACCAGCTGTCCACTGTGTACCATGGTATGTTTTGTTTTGGTAGGGCTAGGCCACTACGTTGCAGCCATATTGATCTAGCCAGCCTATGTCGTATTTGGTCTTTCATTGGCTGTTTTTAATATATATAAACAGACCTACAGCGGACGAGGAAGTAAAGAAAAATGCGAGTAGTTGCAGCTTGAGATGGGACTTTTAGAGCGTTGCAAATGCATGGCGGCATGTGAAATTTCAACCGTTTGCTCTCTGACTTTGTGCGAAAGAGTTTGGTTCTGCTTTTAATGAACATCAATTCGATGAACTTTTGATATCCTCTGCCTATCGATTCGCAATTTAATGATGTCTAAGAAGCGTTAAACTGGAAGGCTTCTTAAAGATAGCAATTAAGTTTTTGGACTTCAAATACTCCCTCTTGCAAATGTAGGTCAAATGCGTAATGTAGCTCTTCAATTAGAAGAAAGGATTTTGCAAAACAAATTCTGAGGCTCTAATAGATTTCTTTGAGACCTATGACCTTATCTGGTTTGCTTTCATTTTCAAGGTATAATTGTCTGTGGTAATGGCGGTAGTGGGAAAACATCGTGCATCGAGAACCTAATCGAGGCTCTGAATGAGCACGCCTCAAGCAAGGTTTTGGTTGGAAGCAGCAAAACGAGGCTGCATAAGATAGAACGCATAAACGTGCTGGCCACCTCGGATATCAATCTGATGTTTGGCTTCATAAAGCCATCGGGAGACTGGGCCGACGGTGTTTTTACGTCAATCTGGAAGCGGTCCAATAAGCATACTGGCACTGCAACAACAACATGGCTCTGTTTCGATGCCCCTGTGCAGGAGCTTTGGTGTAGGAATTTAAAGAGTGTTTTAGATCGTGGAAAGGTAAGAATTCTTGGCAGTCGTGCTCTCATAATTACAATGCATTCCAGTTGAGAATACGATACGCCAACAGAGTAAGGCCCCTCGATGACGTTATAAAGACCCGTGCAGTCATATTGTATCCACACCTTGGGGAATGGCAGTCCACATTCAGTTTCTGACAACATGTGCTACCTGCTATTTAGCTTTAAATGAAACAAATCTATATTACAAAGATTTATCGTTTCACTCTTTTTGTAGTACCTCACTTTACCAAACATGGAAAGACTCCCAGTAACTGGGAACTTGAAAGTTTTATTTGAGAGCTGCTCACTCGGAGATGCTGATCCGTCTATCATTTCACGAATGGGTCTCGTCTTCATGGATGACAAAGTACTCGGATGGCGGCCTCTCGCTGATGCTTGGCTGGCAGGGAGGCCAACACAACATGTCCACATCTTGCAGCGAGCGTTTAGTAAAGTGCTGGATCCCGTTCTTACGTTTATGGAACAAGAGTCCAAACCATGTTTGAAGTTGTCGGAGAATGTAATGTTTTCCTCTTGCCTGAGCCTGCTTACAGCCCTTCTGCAGGAGCACACGGATTTAGGCGGCGACTTGCATGTAGAGCGGCTATTCGTCTTCTCGCTGATCTGGACGTTTGGGGGATTGTTGACGCGAGAACAGGACCAAAAGAACTTCAGCCAGATACTTCTTGCAGTGAGCACAGCGTAAGTATCAGATCTCTTCCATGACACGTAGAGAGCAATTGTCATGCTTCAGAACTACTATGAAGAGTTAAAAAGAGATGTACATCTTCTCATTTCCTTATAGTCGTGTTGTTTTGCTTCTCCTATACAGAGTCCAGAAATGGTTACAACCTTCCTCTAGCTGCAATTTTCAAAATTCCTTCCTCGTTACCAACTCAAAACAAACATTTTTTACCATCATTTTCGTTGTTAATTGCTAATAAACCTTAATCGGATATGACATTAATAGACAAAAAATCCCCCGGCTCCCAGCCGTGAAGCCTTTTTTGTTATGCTGCTTGCCGAATTGCTCTGTCTTGCCGTTATGACGAGTTTTATGTCTTCTCTGTTAACGTGATCCTTGCAGTAGTGGATATGTATCTAACCAGACCAATTATTGTCTTGTCTTAGACTGCCCGATTATGACCATTATGTGTCTGTTTTTGACTACTACGTTGACGAGTCGGGCGAATGGGACAACTGGGAAGCACGTCTTCCGGAAGTGACGTACAACAGCTCGCTGGACCTTTTAGAGGAGAACTTTGTCGAGACGGTTGACACGATGCGGGCGCGCTTTCTGATGGAGCTAGTCTCCTCTGTAGACAGGAACATTCTACTCATTGGACCGAAGGGGTGCGGGAAAACCTGCGTCATCAATGATTTTTACAGCAGCAGGGATGACAGGAATACTATCGTGAAACGTGTTGTGTATTCGGCCGGCACATCTGCATCGATGCTGCAGAAGTTCATGGAAACTGTGTTGTATCACAGGCAAGGTATGTCTGTTTTGTATTCCTTTCTTATAATATTTTTGCCGGTGTAGACAGCATTTGTCTTTGAATGCCCTGTCCTTCAGAAATGTCCGTGTGTGAAATTTTCCGTGTGTGATATTTCTTGTCCATTAAGACTCTCTTCGTCTTTGCAACAGGGAAATATTTTTGCCATTTGTTTTTCTCTCAAGCCCCGTACTCTCTTTGTTAGGGTTTGTTTATGGCGCAGAGGAAAACAAGAAGATGATTCTTTTTTGCGATGATTTGCACGTGGCTACAACCAAGCCAGATGACCACGACTTTGTGTCTGCGAACGAGTTCCTCAGACAGCTCTTGGACAACAAAATGATTTTCAATTTGAAGAAGCCGTTTGATCGCAGATTCATCGAAGGCCTAGCCATAACGGCTTCTCTGTCACTGCCTTTAAGCCACGATTCATCAGAACCCCCCAGGATATCGGATCGACTTTTGGTAAGTTCTGGCTGCCAGAGCCTTAAACGAAATGCGAGAAATATTTTTCTTTGAAGCTATGGCTGAATGGCGATGGGTTTTCCTAATGCAGTGAATCTCCTTCATCTAACGAATCTCTTTTGTGTAGAGAACCACCTTTATTTAATGAGCCGCCTTTATGTAACAAACATCGTTCTATCTCATGCAAGATTAACAAGAGTTTAAATAAAAAAATTTCAGAGTATTTATACTGGCAGTTTTGCTACCCATATATTCTGCAAAGCTGCCTCCCAAACTGAGGACCAGCTTGTTGCATTTTAGCGCCACTTCAACATCATACAGTTGCCCGAGCCCTCGAAGAATGTCAAGCAGACGATCATCTCAGCAATGCTGGAAGCAAACATGTGTGCAAACCAGTCAAATGGACTCTCGCAGGAAGTCCAGGAGCAGATAGTCGCGGCCTCTTGCAGCTTACTGGAATCGGTGTGTGATGTGCTCAGGCCTAGCCCGATCCCTGGAAGAAGAAATTACCAGTTTTGTCTGAAGGACCTTCAAAGAATCTTTCAGTCGCTTAAAAACTGCCCCGAAGAAATACGAGCTGATGACGAGAACTTCTTGATATCCTTCTGGCAGTACGAGGCGAGGAGGGTCTTCAAAGATCGCATCGCCCAGGCTGCAGATTTGAATTGGTTTGAAGAAACTATAAAGACAGTAACCAAACAGGTTCGTATGCCCTGAATGTTCTTTTATCTTGCGATTGAACTGTGTGTGGTAGTGAGAGAGCAACATTTCGTCAGCAACTTCTCATGTTAATTGAATTTTGAGAGATACCTTTCCTTGGTAGATTCTTCTTTCTCTTGTGATTAAATCTGGTGACAAGAGTCAGCTTCTCAAATTTTTTTGTGGAATTAACTGCGAGTGATACATATACTTTTAGTAGATACTAAACGTTGGCTGAACGGCAAGTAGCAGAAACCCAATGGATATTTTTTAGAGGGGAGGGGGGGATTCTGACTTCTCCCAATTGCGTGATGCATTGGATTGGTTTAGCCAGAACAAGTTGAGTAACTGCTATGCCCTTTCTCTGACCTAAACAAGACTTAGTTGAAAACTTGTTGCTCTTAGAATATTCCTTAAATCATTGCAGATACCTCAGCGTTTGTCATTTTGTATTTTCCAAGTTTCTTATGCCTTACATGGAGGTTTACTCTTACAGATAGAGTCTCAAATTTGCCATCTGAGCATACATCTAGCTCGTTATTGAAATTGACTCCTCCTTCGCCTTTGCAGCACTTCCCATCCATGCCAGCAAACTCCCAGAATCCACTGTTCTCCACGTTCGCCAGTGACTACCACCTTCAGGCCCAGAGGTCAACAACGCAAATCATCACCAAAAGCGCCGGACGCAAAGTGGCGTTACAGTCACTGTCGGACATAACCGAGGTCTCCAGCTGTCTCAAGGCCTTTTTGACACGATACAATGAACAATACAACAAGGCATTGCCCATTGTCCTATCTGACCATGCCATGAAACACTTGATGAGGGTTCACAGAATTCTCAGCTTCAAAGCCAGGTGTGTAGTGTTTCGCTATCAATGCAATCCTGCCCTTATAGTTCGCAATTAAGCATAATATTTTTCAAAGATACGAAATCTCTGAGAACAAGTTGAACCATCAAAACAGGAGGAACCTACTAACACGTGAGCCCGCCCACTCCACATAAAACCATAATTTCTCAACCGGTCTGTTTGACAATCACACGTTTTATTTTCGCCCATGACGTCATTTGCGACTGATCCTGCGATCAATCTACACACGATCAATGTTATCGTGTAACTTTGCAAGCATGTGCATGCGTCTTTTTTTGTTATATGACCATTTGCGCAGTACTTTGAAGAACTATACTTCTTTCTTCTCAGCGGCAATGCCCTGCTGATTGGCTCCATTGGCACTCACCTCTCGTCCCTGGTCAAACTGGTCCTTTACATGCTCAATATCCCCATCCACCCCATCGACTTCTCGAACAGAAGTTCTTTCTTCGACGGTCTGAGGTCCGCGGTGCGAACAGCTGGCTGCGAGGGAAAGCAAACGGCGGTCCTCCTGGAGGTAGCCATTTCTTCGTTTACATTTGCAAAGTTTTCTTGAAAGCAAAAGCTTAAGAGCAAAATCAAAATGTCAGAAAAATTATTGTAGAGTTTTTGGTCCTATTGAAAATAATGTTTATGCACTCAGGTAAATTACTTTTGGGATCCGGACAACAGATCAAAACAGGTTCCAAGAGACCTTTGTTTTTTAGTTACTGTAGATATTTTTATCTGAATGGAATTTAGCACATTTACATTGGTGCTATTGCAATGGATTATAGATTCCCACGAAGATTCCCACTGATGTGTTTTTACAGTGAACAACTTATTTATGACTAGATGCGCATATATTTGAAATGCACTTGGTGTGCTTTGCAGGAAACTGATCTTCGCCATAAATCATATCTGGATGCAGTTAACAATATCCTGAGGAATGGTAGCTGCCCACTTCTCTTCACAGAGGAGGAGCTGCGAAGCCTCATAGCTGTAAGTGCATTAATCCTTCTATCAATATGTTGTTGTTGTTGTCGATTGTTAGAATGGTTAAAAATCAGTTCATAAGTTTCCTAACAACGCCTTGGGTCCTATATTCTACATGGAGATCTAAAACAGAGACCGTCTTCCGAAAAATGCTTCTCCCTTTCTTTCTCTGATCAATTTATGCTTCCCATCCCTTCCTACGTTCTTTGCAATTGACATTTTTAAAATTAATCAGATGAAGCACTTGAATTTTCAATAATTGCCATTTTTTTACGAAGATAAAAGCACTCAAAGTTTTCAACTTTTCCATAACACTTGAGCTTCAAAATACGGGAAAGACGTTTACGAGAACATTAACTGGAGGAAGTTTAATATTGTATGTACTCCAGCGCCACCTTTTCTCGTGTCTCTTCAGTGTAAATACTACTCTGAAAGGTCTATGTAATGCACACATGGTATTCAGTTTTGCTATTAACAGTGTGTGCAAATGTCTTCCTTTTAGGCCCTTCTTCCGTCAATCAAGAAAGAGTATTCAGGCTTTCTCTCAGATCCTGTCAGGTTTTTTGAAATTCGTGTCAAGCTCAATCTACACGTCATCATTTGCCTCCAACCCGGCAGCTTCAGCTTTCGAAACATGTCGAGGTAAATCCCCCTTTTAAAGGGAACCATCAGTTGTATGTCTCCTCTCATTTTTTCTTTCAAGGTACCTCTATAACTATTAATTGGTGGCAAATTATAGCAAAGCTTTCCAGGGGTTTCTTGCAGAAAACGGATTGGACTATATTTTTTTCTGGCACTGAATATGTGTTTGTGATATGTCAAACTGTTAATGCATTTTATCTCTGTTCTCCAGAGACTATCCGGGGATAATTTCCGGGTGTCAGATCAATTGGGTTATGGACTGGCCGCTAGATGCACTTAATGGAGAGTTGTCACAGTATTTTGAAAAGCATAACCTCCTTGGTGATATCAATACTAACATAAGGTTTGTAGTTGTTTCCTTGTTATTAACAGTAATTTTTTCCAATAAATTTCGATTTGAATACAAAGAGATTTCAGCAGTGCATCGTTGTTGCCATAAGAGCATTAAATATGCATTTGATTTGGTTTATATTGATTTGGTTTGGAAGGGATGCAATTAATTGCTTCTGTTGGACAATGCCATACTGCATATTTGCAATCTCCTTACTGCACAGGCGCCTTACTGCAATATCCTTACTGCAAATTGTGATGCCAAGAAAACGGTAATGACCACTGGTAGCTCCACATTTGCACCAACAACAGCAATAATCATGTATCGTACTATAATCCAAAGTCGAAACACTATTTGCCTGAGGCTGCAAAAACTGATAAGATCGTATTTTTCTAGTTATTATGGTATGTTGTTTGTTGGCGATTCATTGCTATTTCTGTCCGCAAATCTGCATGTGAAGTTGCCAACTGCCAGTATTTCTTTGAAACGATGCTCTCATCTTTTCACATCATGATCCCTCATTGCCTAGCATTTTCCCGTGAAGGTAAAATAATTTCATTTTTTTCTGTTATTTCTTGTTTGCAGAGAAAAAGTAATCCATGCCATGTCCAGCATACACTCTCGGATCCTGAAAGAGAGTAGCCAGATTCCATTTGCTGAAGACACGTGCAGTGGTAATCTGAAGGGCGCTGTGACTAACGCTGACACTAACGCCGACGCAACTGGAGACGCAAACGCTGATTGTCTGCCCCATTCAAAGCAAATCCTATTGCACAGAATCTTGCACAAGGAGGTTTCCTGGTCCCATGAGCCTGGAATGGGCGTATTTGTGGGACCGACAACCTTCCACAGATTTATGCACTGCTTCAGATATGTTTTCAATACCAAGGCGACGGAAACGAGCGAGAAGGTCAGCAAAAGAAGGTAAGGTGCTTTGAGTGGGGTGTTTATGTCGAGGAAAGCTGAGCTCCACTGCACTGTGATGTCCCTATTTTACAGTTACTTTTATTTATCGCCATCTTATTGCGATAATATCGTCATTATTACTACTCTACATGGGTTAAAATGCTACAAGGGCTGCTTTGAATGAACAATTAAATGACCCAATTTACGATTAGTATTAGCTGTATCTTTATTATCGACAAATATTTCAATGCTTCTAGAATTAGTCTATGCTTGAATGCTTTAGTTGTAAAGTACTTTATACATGTACGCGTAAACCTGGATATATAATAAAATCTATAATGAATATAGAATATACCAAATTCAGCAAGCCGTTTCGTAGGTAAATTACTAATCAAATATGCTTTTCTGTTACATAGTTTCATTTTTAAAAGAAGCACTCCCGTGAAGGTTTTTCGTGGTTTCAAAGTCACTTCAATGTCAATAAAATTCACCTATTTTCCCCGAGTAATCATGGCAATTTGCCAAATGATCTGATATTGTTGATATGTCCCCTCGTAGAAAAGCTCTCTCAGCGCTGCTTCAAGCAAGGGCTAACGTCACCAGACTGAAGGAGATGATTGCGAAGCTGAAGACGGAGCTCGGTGGCTCTGTTAAGAAGACGGAGCAACTGCTGGCTGCCCTAATCGCCAAGGCCACGCTGCGAGAACGGCTGAAGGCGAAGCTTAGCAAAGGCAGTAGCAGTCTCAAGGCCTTCATGGCGTTGATTGACAGCGAGATGGAGGACGGCTTGACAGAGTCGATGCTTCTCGACGACTACGACGAACTCGACGAGGAGTACGAACGCCTGAAGATATCTCAGCAGCTGATGAGGAAGTCGAGGACGTTGGATGAGCTGCTGAAGGACGCCGAAAAGGACGTCGAGGAAACGAAAGCTGAGCTGGAGAGGTCGTCCGAGAAGGTATGACTGGTTTATGCGTGGAAATCAGACGTCGCTGTATGAAGTTATTTAAACAGAAGCTTTGCAAAAAGAACAACATTTACAGTTATTTATTGAAACCAGCTGTATGCATTTTATGGCAGAATTTTTTATTTATCTTTGTTTCTGACCAAGATGCAGGTAGGTAACACATTTAGAAGTTTCAACACTGACACTCTGGAGGGTACTCTCGAAAGGTTGGATGAGCGAGGCTAGTCAGTAAGATAGCAGCAAGCTTTTTTCAGAAAAATATCCAGATAACAAGGTCTTCATGCAGCGTCATTTCTTTCTGTATTTTTTTTATTTATTCTCATCTCTGCCTTCAGTGTGCAAGAATTGTAATTTCATCCCCAAGGTTGGCTTTTTGCAAAAGAAAATAGATCGTGGTACCATCGAGCGACTTCGAGCCTTCCAGAATCCACCACCAATGGTTGGGATGACAATGGTCATGCTTATGATTCTTATAGGAAGGCCGGAGTTCGCCTCCTACGTTGTCTCCTCACCTTCGAAAGTAGAGAGAAGGCACGAAGGGGTTTCACATTCCGACGAAGCATCCAGAATTAGCTCTGCCACTTCGAGGCGAAGGCGAGACCAAACACACAAGCCTTCCTTCCAGAGCATGGGTGAGCATCGGCTCCTTCAATAGACGATTGCATTGTAAACTAAAGTGCAAGTTGTTTTTGAATTTGCTCTATAAAACCTTTTTCTAGGTCATTTCAATGCAAATTATTTTGATTACGAAGACGTCATTTCGTAGCGCAGAAGTAAAGCGTTCTTCTTGAATAATCCTTCTCGCCCAGTTGATTTTAATCCCAGTTTGCAAAGATCGTCGTTTCTTTCTAGGCTTGACTGCAGATGGTCGCAGTGTTGACAAAAACACTTGGAAGACTATTCAAGTCATAATGAATGATACGCAGAAATTTTCAGAAAGCATAAACAATCTTGAATGGAATGATGGGATAGCCGATGATGTACTGAAAACGGTCTTGTCATATTTCGCGCCCAGCGAGGAGGCTGTTAGAGGTCTGGTACCCAGGGTGTCACACTCATCAACGCCAAGCCTGAAAACATCGGCGGCACCTCGGACTGCAAGCCCAGGTGAGTACCACCACCCCCCTTTATACATGCTGTGAGGCTGTGAAATCAAGGCAGCGACCATCTGGGCATTAGGCGTCAATCGAGTAGGCACGGGGGGATCCGTCGACCTATTGTGTAGAACTTGTAAGTGTATTGTTCTTCAATTGAGCAAAGGAATGGTCTGAAGTTGAAAGCTTAGAAAGCTTCCCGGACGCCTATTCGGAGGCTGACCATATTTTTTACCCTTTGATGCTGATCCATAGAAAGGAAGTTTCCTTCATGTCCAGTAAAATAGAGAGGCTTTTCAAATTGTTGAAACTATTGAAGAAAATCTACCTTGTCATGTTCCAATAATTGATTATATGTCATGTGCATAGTAAATGAGTGATCCTGCGATTATCTAGTATGCGATTACCTACCATGTCATAACCCCTCGCAAACTTATTCTAAGCAATCATTTTCTGTCAAGTGATCAACTTTCTTGCGATTATCCGTTTTGCGAATATATTTTTCATGATAGTTTAATAAAATTGCCTGTGCATATAATGAAGAGAAGTTCAAGTAAACGCCAAATGCTTTCTCGCTAAACCTCAAACTTCCGCCTCCTTCTTCACCCGCAGAAAAGAAGCCGGTTGGAGTGACTTTGGCCGCTGCTCGGTACTCTTCTGAGGACGCTGCGCAGGTTGTTGAATACATCCAGGCAGTCATAGACTACACTGTGAAAAGCAAGCCATACAGGAAGGCAGTGCAGACACTGAAGGAGCTGAAAACTGAGATGGAGATTATCAAGAACAGGGAGGCGGAGAAAAAGACCGCTAAAGCAGATGAAGTGGAAGAAGAGGTGCAAAAACAGCAACATCATAATGCTACCTGTTTCTAATGGCTTTTATCGTTTCATTTTAAAAGGTCTAAGTAGGCTACATGTTGACAATGCAAATTTCTTTTTCAGGAGCCTGTACATGTAGATCCGACCGAGAGTCTTTCAGAGGAAGATCTGCCTCGTCTTGATGCAGAGATTGAGGAGCTGCAGAAAGAATTTGATGATATTGCTATTCAGAAGTACAATTTGAACCAGAAGATCAACGAGTACTCGGAGAAACTGAAGAGTCTAACCGAGCTGCTGGACAGGTAACTGCATTGAGATATCAAAAGGGAACTGGGAACTCCTGTATTTGTGTGTTTGAGGTCCTCGGGCCTTGTACCGTAATGAGGCTTCTACTAGCGATTACGATAGCAAGATTAACAACGACGATCACATGTCTCTCTCATAAGGTGGCAAATGTTTGATTCCATCACAATCTGGCAGACTTCGTATGAACCCAGAAGGCTGCCATTTTTATAGACACTACTATGCTGACTCGTCCCATTTAGCTGTAGCAACTAATAAACTGAATACCCGTTGATTGGTCTATACACTTGTTGTTGTAACATGGGGCCATACCCAGAAAAGTCAATGTTTTTTTTCCCTCTACGTTTCTGATTTTTATTTTCTTATTGATTTTTAATCGACGGTTTAGTGAGCACATTTGTACCATGTTTTATTCCAGCTTGAAGCCAGTAGAGGCGAACTGGAGTTTCTTCATGGAGGACCACACTGCAATGGACGTGCTCTTGACCAACTCCATCTGTGCCGCTGCTTTTCTAACATACTGTGGTCCAATGGGAATCGATCAAAGGTAGGATTCGTAATGGTAATGACAGTTTGTTATGCTAGTTGTGATTTCTGCTGGGACGCCTACTTTGCTTGGGTCCATAAAATGTTTCAACCTTCCTCGGGCTACAATTGTTATAATTCAAACCCTTTTAATTACCAATTCAAAATAATTATTTTTTAAAATCACTTTCATTGTTTAAAGTAGAAGCTACTAATTTAACATTAACATGGAATCTTCAAATATGACATTAACAAGCAAGCCTTCCTCCGTCTTCCAGCCGAAGGGGGTGTTAATTTTTTTATGACGCTGACTTGGCATGACCGTACTTCTGTGTATACAAATCTTATAGCTTTAATTCAATGTTTGTATTTGCTTTAAACTTTACCGCATCACGAAAGTGGGTTTGGTTGGCCTTGTAGAATCCTTCTGTATACATTCAGTGATGCACAATGTCGCTGGAGTCTACGGAAAGAGTTGGTATTGACGCCAGTTGCAATAATATTTAAAAAGTTCAGTTTATGAGCTCGGTGTTTTGGCTTTTATTTTTAGGAAACGGTTGTCTGGTTTTTTCTTGAGCAACTGCAGAGAACACGGTGTCCCCATGGAGAAGAAGAAGATTTTCAAAGACATATCACTTGCTAAGTTCCTTGTTGGAAAGGTACTTTTTTATCATACTGTGCCATTACAAAGAAGTGAGCCTTAAGATTTGGTCGATACATGTGGTGTATGCTCCAATGGTATTGCGGTTCATGCCATTGTCCCTGGTTACTTTTTCATATTTTGAAATTAAGATTGCGATTATGAATCCAAAGGTTGTGAAATTCAATTCTTTCTTTATTTAAGATCAGTTGACTCATTGTAATAAACCTGTTTTTAATTTTTTTGCTGAATTTTTATCAAAAAGCAAATGCTGAGAATTTGGAAAGCAATGAGTTTCCCCATGGACAACATTTCATTGGACAACATTTGCATCACAACGCAACGTGACTGCTCCTGTGCATGGGCTTTGCTCTGTGATCCGCAGAGGGTTGCTGTTCATTGGGTAGAAAAATTGCTGCAAGATACCACTGTGGTAAAACACAAGGTAATTGGAGCAGTTTGTAGAAAAAATCACGTTCTTGTAATTCAACTAAATATATGTCGGGAAATTCTTATGATTTGAATTTTGCATTCCCCTCTATCATATTGTTACAAAATTGTATCATTTTACCACCATTTACCACCGTAAAGGTTTCTCCATTATTTATTCTTATGTCTAGTGTAACTTATTTATTTATTGATTTATTCGGCTTTAAATATTATTCATCTGCATATGTTAGGCTGCGAAAGAGGACTTTTGATTTGCTTATAACCTTAGCCTAATTCAGTTTTGTTATGAAAAGGACTTGGAAAATAAAGTACTCATGTGCTTATTCTTAGCTGTTGTTGGTTCCGTTGCTTTAGGAGCTGAGAGGAGAACTTGAGTTGTGCCTCACAGAGGGACGGACCTTGTTGGTTTCTGACGTCGACCTTGATGCCTTGGCCACTGATGACAAGTTCAATGCCTTGCTCCGGAACAGGCCTGCATTCATACGAGCAAACGCACCTTTCAAGCTCATGGTATGCATTGCGCTGTTAGAAAGCATTGTCAGCATATGTCTATGCATTGGTGCACATGAGCAATGAATGTGAAGTGCAGCTAACGAGCTTCAATGCCTCATACGTAAAGATACCCATTCAAGTTTGCAATGACCTGTCTTACCTTTTAGAAATGTTGTACTTACATCCTTCAAAGCCTACTTTGACTAACTGATGTAGGCCATCTTGGTTAGTCGTATGCCCCGAATTGTTTTCATTTTGTGTCAACTTTTATTTGTATTTAAACTGCACAATGAACGTATTAGTTTTATTTGATAAATTTCTTGCAATCATTAACTCATTTCACTTACACTGTTAGTTGCACTCATCTTCATAATTATAATTAGTTCATTGGTCAACTTGGCTCTTTTAGGCACTTCAATTCAATTTCTTGTTACTTGAATTTTGTTTTTCAGATTGGAGATGAAGAAATAGAATGTTCACCAAATTTCAGGTTTCTTATTTACGTTTTTCTTTCTGTAGCAAATGTAAGCAGTTGAATCAACTTAGAAGCTTCTTTTCTCATTCATCAATATATCATTTACACAAACACCACGTTGTTGGATTCTTTTGATTTTAAGTTCGTTTAATGGACCTCCGATTTTGTCTTATTCACATTGTTATGCTGTAGCATGTATCGAAAATCCTACCAATCGCTTTCATTTGCTAGTTCGAATTTTTTGCTTCAAGGCCTAATTAGGATTCATTTGTTTTTAGGCTCTTTTTGATTACAACGAACCCTGCTAATTTGATTCCTGCAAGCATCGCTGCCTACGCCAATGTTGTTGAATTTAGCCAGTCACGTGACGGACTGGCAGATCAGTTTCTGTATCGATTTATCAAACTTGAGAAACCGAGGATTCACGATACTCTCTACCAGGTTGCACAGGTAACACGTCATTTCAAGTCTCCTTCCATAACCCATTTTCCTCATTTCGCTAGATGTAGAAATTTACTATGAAACTTTCTCCATGAATTTGCCGAACATGCTTGGTTTAAAGAATGCGGCAAAACTCTTCTTATTTTCTCTCAAGATTGTCTCCATATCAAAATCAAATATTCGTCTGTTTTGTCAACTCTTTGATAGGTTTTTCGCAAATATTTTTATCTAGTAATTAGAAATGTTGGCAATTTATGATCCGCCCTTGCGATTGTTGCTTTACAGCAGTTCTTTGGTTGAAGTGAGACCTGCAACTTTACTGCTACACAAGCCTTATTGCGTTTCAATGTTGCCATGTATTGGCTTAAGCTTTCATATTATTGCACGATGCTTCTGTTTGCAACAGGAAATTGTCACTCACCTGACAACAAAGGACAGGGCTGAAGAGCAGTTGCTCCAGAATTTAAGCAGCGTTGAGAACCCGCTTTCGGATTTCTCTTCAATAAAACGAGCCTATTCTGTCAAACGATTCTACGACGAATCCCAAGAAAGGTTTGACCCGATACATCGATGCATTCTTTTCGTTTTGGCCCATACCATAATTATATTCAAACTGACAATGCCGTACTCATTCATGTTGTAGTGCATTGTTGCTTCTATGCATGAACAGTTCCATCAGATACAAAGATGTGACTAATTAACACAGGGAATAAATGACTAGTTTTCTATAGAAGATCTATTTTGAAAAAATTATTACGTAAACTATAGAATAGATATGTTAATATTATTTGATAAATGTTCAATATCTTATAGAATATATGTATCTAAAATAATCAACCAATAATCCAATCAACCAAAAAACCTGTTTTGCAAGCCGAACAATATTATAGCACAGACATTTTTGCTGAACTTGGAAAAAATATATTTACTGTTTTATATTTTTTATCTACAGTCTGTCAAAGGCAAGAAGTGCCGAAAGGTCGATTATGAACTCAAGAGAAACGTATCGCTCGATCGCAGTCTGTGCCGCAGTCCTTTTTGACACGTCGCGTTCCATGTCGATTGTGAACCCGCTTTATCAGATGTCCTTTGGACAGTTTGTGTCAGTTTTCGATGCATCCATCAAGCACTCTGACAGGTGAGCTCACGTGTCTCTACTTCTTCGAGAGAGTAAAAGCTGCACTGTCCCTGTTTATGGATGTTCCTTTGTTGATAATGATTTGATGTGGCTATGCTGGATGGTCTTTCAAAGAAATTACAACGATATCTTTTTATCGCGCATTTGTCCAAACATCTGGTGGTTTACATAGCTCTCTATTCTTTGTACCAGAGAAAAGCTTTTTAGATTTCGTATGCCAATGTCATTAATGATATGTAAGGAAAGACATGTCGTTATTGCAATACGACTTTGTCTTACAGAAATGCGGTCAGCGCTGTGGTTGAGAAAGTCCAGTACAACACATTCGTGTCCAGAGCGAGAGGTCTCTTTGAGGAAGATAGGCCGCTGTTTGCTCTCTTGGTGGCATTAGAGATCGAGGACTCAAATGGAAAGATTGCAGTTGGTGAGAGAGAGTTTCTGATCAGTCCGC
>ML133391.1:120691-139733 GCA_003864495.1 Nemopilema nomurai
ATGGGGCCATTTCCAATGGGGTCACTTCCAAAGGGGCCACTTCCAATGGGGCCACTTCCAATGGGGTCACTTCCAAAGGGGCCACTTCCAATGGGGTCACTTCCAAAGGGGCCACTTCCAATGGGGCCACTTCCAATGGGGTCACTTCCAAAGGGGCCACTTCCAATCGGGCCACTTCCAATGGGGCCATTTCCAATGGGGTCACTTCCAAAGGGGCCATTTCCAATGGGGCCACTTCCAATGGGGTCACTTCCAAAGGGGCCACTTCCAAAGGGGCCACTTCCAATTGGGCCACTTCCAATGGGGCCACTTCCAATGGGGCCACTTCCAATGGGGTCACTTCCAAAGGGGCCACTTCCAATCGGGCCACTTCCAATGGGGCCACTTCCAATGGGGCCACTTCCAATGGGGCCACTTCCAATTGGGCCACTTACAGTGGATTTGTTTTGTTCATGGCGTTGATTAACCATTGCATTGCTTCTCGGCACGCTCCTGCCTAAACTAATAGTCAAAAGTGAAGACTGATGCTGGGAAATCAACGCTGAGATCTCTTGCTGTTTACTGGTACTTGTTGATGAAATTGCGTTTCCACCAGGGACTGTCTCGAAAGCGACTCTTAGACAATGTGTACCGAGAAGTATCTCTCGACTTCCAAGGCTTCAGTTATTGATTTAGGCACGAAGACGACTGCAAGCCAGTCTAGAACCTGGCAAGTCATGCCTAGTCAATGACTTTCCCAACTCCAGAAGCCTTCAGCAGTTTATGTCCTACAGCATTATTGACCATCTTACTTAAGTAAATTGCCGTGAACTATTTACTGATTTTGTTGAGTATAAGATGTTTCCTTAATAAGCTCTCTCGTTTTCCTTTCACAGTTAAATACAAGCTGCCATCAGCATGTTTTGTCACTGGTGCCAAGCAGTCCTCCGTTGTTCAAGCACTTGAGAGCATTTCAGACAATCTGTTCGACTCTCCTGAGATGTGTGGCCTTTACACAACCGAAGAGGTACTGTAAATTCACTACCCCTATTCGTGTGTCCTTGATTGTAGTTCGTCAGTTTGCTAGTTTGCTATTTGATTCTAGGATCATTCTTTCTCCGAATAGAATGCTAGCATTATTCCCGAGTCACTTTTATAAAAAGAGCCCCTCTGCTCTTCAATGCTCTGCTAAAGGATTAACCAATTTTCATACCAGAAACTATTGTGCAAAATTTTGTTTCTAATCTTTTTTCACATTTCATATAGCACTGGTGAGAAAGCATTTGGTAACACTAACCCGCTTGTAAATTTGTATTTTTGTCGTAGCACATCAATATAAAAACCAATGATGCCGGTGTATTTTTACCATTAATTACAAGTAGAGAATTGGCAACCTACATTGTACTCATACCCCTCTTGCAAAATTATCACTATTGCATTAATCTTTTGCAGACCCCACTGCCGGATAGTCAGTATGTATTCACAAGGCTGAATATAATTCTGGACAGCATGCCATCGAACCCAACATTGATCCACGTCCCGCCATCAGCAACCGTCCTCTCGGGATCTTCTGTTCCACTGGTCGTCTCTAGTGGGACATTCCACGCCTCTGGGGCCGGCCTGCTTGCGCTATCAAAGGCCAGCGTCTTCGGCAGCGCCTCGTTGACTGCGCTGAGAACCTCCGCAGAGGTCGACCTATTCGAAATATGCAGCAATGCTCTTGCAAAGCTGCCTCGCCTTTGGAGTCGGGTATGGTTTGTCTTGAGGTCACCTAGCTACCGTTCAAAGAATCATCGATGTAATTTGTAGGCTTTAGGGAATTTTATGAGTCGGTCGGCTTCAGATGCCTTCTCTTACGCTATTCAAATGTTACGTTATTTACCTAGTCGTGCTACATGACTTCTGCAGAAATGATTCGATTTTTAATATTTGGTAAGACTATAAACGTGCGTCAAGGCTTCACGGCGTGAGCGTATCATTGTTGCGCGGCAGCATAATTCCCGATTTTAACTCTTGATCAATGCAAAATTTTATTATTATTATTTGATCTTGATAAACTTTTGAGAGTGTTTGAAGGCCCTCTTTGAATCGTATAACAGGTGTCTTTAATTTTCGTGCATGTTTTTGGGTGTGATGATTTTACTTCTTAGTGATTTGAGCATTATCGCCCTTTTTATCTCACTTACATCAAATCACCAGTAGATATGTCATATTGATTAAGGTTCAATTGTTCATTAGACAATTGTGAAAGCGTCTTTAAAGCTAAAAGCGGCCTTCTTCACTGAGGTGTTGGCAGATAACTCTGTATTGATAGGTTGACAGTGCATGCACGTGACACTGATTTGCATTAGTTATAGTTTTAAAAGGGCTTTGGGTCAGTTCAAGCAGACCATGTTTTCCAGATTTCAAGAAACTCTTGTGCATAATATATCACAAGCTGTTTGATCCAGTCATTTTCTCATGACAAATTTTCATTATCACAACTTTTAAGCTTTCTAACAATCTCTTTCGCGATTCTCCAATTTATCGTAATTAGTCTCTTAAACCACAATCAGTATGGTTTCATTTCATTCGCATAGCCACTTCCAATCTGTAATAAAATATTTCTGTAGTCTTATGTTGTGATTTGGCTGCAGTCATGTCTTTATTCTCATTTCCATATATAAAACTACTAGCGTCTTTAGAGGAAAATTTCAGTATGACGTCATTTTGCTATTTTCAATGAACAACGAATTAGAATACTTAATACATCATAAATCGGGGTTCGACCTATTCTGTTTCTCTTTAGGAGTTTATAAATGAACGAATTCGCAAGCTTGGCGGAGCAACTGCCTTCAACTTGTTTTTGCTGTCAGAGATTGACTGCTTCCACCAGTTGCACCAGGAATTGAAATCAAGTTTACAGGTTTGTGAAATTATTAACTGTTTTTGGAATGACCTGGGCCTATGACTGGTGTTCTATATACAGTTACGTGAATGGACCCTTAAACATTTGATCAGTATAATCCCTAGTGCTGTTTATAATCGCAGAACAACCCTGTTCGTTTCTATAAGCATAGATCATGTTACCACCACTAATAATGTCTAAAATCATAATGCGGTCTCAAGAACGGAGGTCATTTTATACAATCGGCTCTCAATCGTCTGCTATAGTTCTTTCTCTTTCAAATCAAATAACGGACGAGTGAGAAGACGGTCTTTATTAAGTAGTCAACTGTTTCTGTAGTAATTTTTTTCAACTGTAAGACAATTTTTAAGGGTACGCAGCGGGGTGGTGAACTCAGTTAGGTAAAAGTAGAAATCGGCTCTCTGTTGACCAGTAAGAAGCACTGAAGCGAGTTATTCCGAGTTGCATTTGTTTTTGCTCCGACATTATCCGTTTTTGAAGTAAATAGACGACGGCTACATTAATTTACCAGTCATAGACCAGTATAGTGAGCCTCTTCACCTGTTTAGGTAAAGTGGGAAATCAGTCATTGCAAATTGCTGCCTTACACAAAGACTTCGCTACTTAGTTGTTTAGTTAACCTTTGATCTCGACGTTACAGGCTATCAAGCTGGCTACAAGTGAGGATTCATTCGGGGACAAGTTGTCCGACCAGTACCTAAAAGACGCTGAAGAGTTGTACCATCTGAAAATCCCGGAACGCTATCGACAGCTAGCCGGGACGAGCTCACCTCCAAACTCCTGGAGCGTCGCTGCATGGATCTCTGATCTGCAAGCGCGCTTCAACCACATGGAGAAAATCTTATATCAAGTTTGTATCAAGTTTGAATCACTTTTGTAGCTTTGCTCCTCTCTACTTGCAATGTCTCAATCATGAGGTCAAATTTGTCCTGCACTTTGCTAAGGCAGAGATTGCTTCTGTATGTCCGAGGATCAGCAATGGCCTGCAACTCCCTTTGCTTGTCTAGAGTTTTCTAAGGCTTGTCATCAAGCTGGCACTCACTCTAAATGCTTTTGATTGACAGGGCAAAGAGAAAATCCCAGCCTACTGGTTGGCAGCTTTCTTCAACCCAAAAAGAATGCTTGCAGTTGTAATGCAGGTATGTGATGCAATGATGCAGGTGCACTCCAACACACAAATATACTATGCTATGCTATTCTATGCTATATTATACTTTTCTATATTGCACTATATTCAAATACCTAGGACTTGCTTTTGAAAAAAACCTCTTATGGTCTCGAAAGTATTACAATGTATGACATTATCATTGGAACTTGAGGAACTCTCTTGAAAGGAACAAGGGACACATTAGGAAACTTTTTAATGAGCAAGGAGACAATTAGATTAAATTTTGCCAGCAAGCAACAATAATGGGAACTTTGAAGTTTTTAAAGTCTATACGTGACGCAGCTTTTATTGGACCAACCTTGCTTTCCTCTGTTAGTTAGAAAGATAAATGATGTATTTCACGTTTTGATGAATAAAAATTGTATGCTTAATTAAGCCGAACTAAACTAAAGTGTGCTATTTCATGCTATCTAATGGTTTAAAAGCCATGCAATAGTAAGACGTCGAAGTTTGCATAATGTTTGCGAAAATGCACGTATTGCAAGGCAGTTCACTTGCTTTAATTTGCTGTGAATTCGTTGCTTTCTGCTAACCAGGAATCAATACGCCAATATCAGATGAGCAGCGTTGTGTCTGAGCAGTTCGTTTACAAAACTGAGATCACAGGCAGAGACAAAGACCACGTGAGTCGATCATTCGTTGACATATGAGGAAAATAAAATTGAGAAGACTCGCTATCTTGTCATCTGTCAACAGTTTTTGACTAGCGCCAGCAATTTGTCTTCTTTCTTTCTCCCCAATGCTTTTAACTAAAAAGCTTTGTATAGAAGAAGATCAATAGAGGAGTTAAAATAAAGGCCAAACTTTAATCGATAGTTTACTTTGGAATTTCTAAATACTGTTTATCACTTTAGAAGTTCTATGCCCATTTCGAACTAGCAGCAAAGTTAAATGTATTTATGATGGTGAATACCCTTTTGGGGTATAATTAGAAAGTGTTAAAACCTGCATCCAAACTGTTTTATTTCTCCAATGCATACAATGCTCTCAAGGAGCCAACTGTTTCGATACACCGTTTTCGTGCAACCGATTCAGTGTATGCTTTAGCTCCTAATTGTTAGAAATGTAGTTATTGCGCAAAAGGTCTTCTAATGGAGTTGCCCTTTACTGGTTCGGCAAACAACGGCCATGGTTCTTGAAGAAGTTATCTGTTGTTTGTAAATTTACGCAGAGATTTGTGCAAATACTAACCGCGTGTCCTTCCTTTCCTAATTTAAAGGTGCACTTTTTCCATAGTTGATTAGGTCTGAATTTGCAAATGTTTGCTCTACGCACTAGATTTTCAATTCTAATGAATCTTTTTTTCTTGTGGATAATTAGAATTTAATCCTCGAAAATCACAACCTTCTGTTGAGTTAAATCTTTTCCTGCGCTACCAATGTCACGATATCGAACTATCTTTTGACAGCAGTATTACCTCTACTTAACCAAAGATTAGGATTTGCCAAAGATTGAGAGCAGAATTTTTCGCAATTCATATGTCCTTGTTTCGTTAAGTATTGCTGCATGACAATTTGAATGTATGGTCTTATGAATATGAATTAGTTTGTCTTGCTATTAACCTAGCCTTTCTAAACAAGTTGAACAAAGCAGAACACTTTGTCTAACTGGATCACTGTTGGATGTTTTTAGAAGCAAGTTCAATGCACTATCAAACAGCCTTCTGTGCAAATAGATCGTATCTCTGCTGCTAGGCAATGCTATTTAGCGTGCAAACTCTTGATGGAAAATTGTTTTCACCAGAATTCGTCTTACCAGTTCTCTTATTCCATTAACACTGTTCTGCCTAACGTTAAGCCATTGAGATTAAAATATTTTCTGTGTGATTCCCCTCGTCATACATATCAATTGTGTGATTCATCAATTTTGTCTCGCGCAAGTATTTATATAGGCGCATGCAATTTAATGTCTCCTGATGAGCGTGTATGAAAGACAAATAGTAATTTGGAATTAATGTGCTTCTGTTCCTCTTATATTTCAGCTCCGTGAGCCTGCAGCCGATGGGGTTTTCATCCACGGCATCTATGTGTGGGGGTGCAGTTGGGAAAAGACAACGGGGGAGCTGCAAGACGCCCCACCGAAAGCGGCGCCTAGTCTCCTTCCTGTAATCCACGTGACCGCAGTACCTTTCTCAGAGAAGACTTCACTCGCCGACCCGCAGAAATCGCAGTTTTTATACGAATGTCCTTGCTACGCATCCCGCGTTTCTTCCCGCGAGCCAGTGCTATCCGTTGATATTGACCATAAAGACTTTCCAGCGACCAGATGGCCTCTGAGAGGAATATGTTGTACATTGCGTCCATTTTGATTACTTCTGTTTAGAAATAGCGTCCCCATTAACCGTTTTGGCATAGACGAAGCATGTTCTTTAAAAGCGTTGTAAATACTGTAATTTAAAACTTTTTGGGAGTTTAACGGTTGCTAGAGAAGATCGATCAGTTTAAATTGAAAAATTTTGACGCTTCTTGGGATACAGTTTAATAGTTTTTGAAGTAAATAGTCAACTCATTTTGAAGTTAACTCGCCATTTGAAAGCTTATTAAAAAACAGTTCATTGCCGACGTGGGGTTAGTTTTGAAGTTCACTAACCCCCATCAATCACCAAGAGTCAATTTTTTCATAAAACAGTCCTCCATCTTATATAATATTTTTCTGCAAACAGCCTTCGGTTATAATTTTCGTGACAAGTGCAAGATTTAATCTGAAAGACCTGAAGGTCTGAATGGGAATTCACCATCATTTTCATCAGTTCTAAACACCATTTTAAAACATGGCTGTTTTTCGCGTGTCAATGCTTCACAAGGTCGTGATTGCCATAGAGCATTAGAGCTTCAAATCAGCGTTCAAGCTGTGGAGGAATGAGCAGCATTCTCTCTATGAAGAATTGCAGTTATCGATCTTTCTCTTAGCATATCGGCAGTGTCCCAGTCAAATTGTTTTCACATTTTTTTCAAATGGTCACTATACTCAAGCTATGATGTTGTATTTTTACAGGATGTAAAATGTTGTTATTCGAGTTGTATCCATCTATGCAAAGCTTCCATTTCCTAAATTACTTTTCAATGAGTGTCTCTGAACAGCTTATAAGAAATCAATGATGATTCAAAATAAATGCTGAAATGTGACATGGTTTTATTATAAGGAGATTATTTCTCAAATTTGCAAACATAGTTTACTAAGCAGAAATTATACATGCTTCGCTGTGCGGTGGCTTTGATAGACTTTTGTTTCATCGAGTGTAGAGCATGCCAAAACTTGGAATTGTTATATAGATAACGAGAAGATCAAACAGTTGCAGGCTTTGAAATTCTGTTTTTACCGCACTAGAAACTCTTTAGTAGCACCCTCAAGCTACTATCGAGATTGAAATGTAGCACAAAATAGCGCCCAGAGTCAATTATGGAGAGGAACATCATGTGAAGCTCTAAAGATAAGTGAAAATTGAAAGTAGACCAATTATACCGCTTCTAGAAATTGAAAGTAGACCAATTATAACGGTCAGCTTCATATGGATAGTTTTCACAATAAAGTTGATCATGCCTCACTTTGCCGACACCAACCTTAGATTCAATCAGTTCCACTCAATCTTACACTTGCTTCCCTTAATTTGTAACCATTAACCTCAGGCCTAAGACCATGCTAATTGGCAATGTAGTAAAAGTCAAAACCGTGCAGTCAAAGCAGAAGGCAACATAATATATTGCACCAGCAAAATGGATTCCCACCTGTTACCTTCTCCAAAACTCAATGAGAAGATAAAATGAAAAGTATTAAATAAAGTGACAGAATACCTTGGCAAGTAATGACAATAGAAACAATCACAATTATATAATTTGACACTGAGTCCCTCTTGTTTTCAACATTCTGTTAAGATCAATCCTTTCCCCAATACACATCGTAGTAAAAGTAGCCTTCCTTGTCAATTAGATTAAGGTGATGACTTTTCTCTCTGTCATTGCTCAGCTCGCAAACAAAATCTGATTCCAATCGACCAATGTTAAAGGACTGGCAATTCTTCTGCACCTTCTTACATTCCTCAATGCAGACAGAAAGACTCGTGACATTTTTCCTTTTGAACACGTGACCATGTAATGCTTTGTTGGCGAACTTTATTGAAGAATATATCTGACTAGGGTACTCGTATTGTTGCATCTTATCACGGCCCCCAAACGCACCTACAAGCAAATGCAAATGCTTCTTGATAGTGTATGCAAGCAATTAAAGTATCCTGATTGTATCATTACGGCGTGAGCATAATTAGTCATCAAACCAATAACAGAACTAGAAACTCAATTCCTTTCTCAATCATCAATCACATCACAGTTGTAGTTAGATCTTGCCCGCAATTTCAAGAACTTATATTACTAACACGTAGAAATTGATAGCAACTTATGATGATGATAACTTATGATGAAATAAAGGCGTCATGATGATTGAAATGCTGCCAGTACGCAAATTGCCAACTTATCTCTGTTTTTTGGCTTGGCTCACAAATTAGATCTAAAGCTTACATGAAGTGATTTGATATGGTTAGTGAAAAGACGTGTGGATGCGTCTTCTAGAGTTTATGAAAATTATAATTCCAAAAAGTAAATGTATCATTGCTGAAGTGAGCACGTCTTGTGGCAATCTGTTTTGCAAATTATGATGATGTCAAGGTGTAGTCATTAGATTCACTCTATGCAGAGATAACGATTAGGTGAAACTTTTGACGTGGGCAAGTTGATAGATTGATTTTACCAGAAGTTTTCTGAAATAAGTTTGATTCAGATCCGTCGCCTGGACCTCGTGAGCTCAGACCATTTGACCCTAGTAACGCGTATGTTTAAGTATCATCCTTATACTACCCTGTTTTTAGCAATTGTTTAACAGTTCCTTGAATAACGTTACTTCAATTCAACTGTCAGTTGCGAGTTTCCTTTTCTTAAAATTATCAATCAACAAGATTCTTCGAAAAAGATCTCGGGCCATTGAAATAAACCATCAGAGCTCAAGATCGATTGCTCAGGACAATCTTGTAAAACAATTGCCTAAATGCCAAGAATTCCAGTTTTTCTAGGAGATTGAAATCGATTGCTTTTAGCCAAAGCATACTGATTGAATATTTGTACTGAAAATAAAGTTGGCAGGTGTCGAAGCTAACAAAATTTAATATTGCGGTCTCTCTCTCTTAAAAAATTATCTGCATCTGGGACACTGGTTCAAGTGACAGTGAAACATTTATCATTTTAGGTTCTTATGTCTCAGCTAGCATTATTTGTAGAAACATTTTGTAATGTAACAGTGAGTATCCAGCGCCCTCGACAATTGGGCTTAACTGTTAAAGCAGAGTTTTGCGAGAAGCTTCTTTAACTTATAGAAACGTCCTTCAAGTTGATTCGTTATAAAGCCAGAACGGTGGGCAATCATCTTGCAAATAATTGCCATAAATATGCAAATTGTATCAAGAACTTGAAGATGAACAAATGTATGTCTCTTACCTCTTCTACAAGCCATTCTTGTTTCGTTTTCTCGGAGAGCACTGTTCCAAATTTTCAAATCATCAAAATACATTCTCAAGCCTTTTTCTCAGCACTATTTCCAATCAAATTTTCCTTCGTTTTGCTCCATGTGCCAAAGAATAATTTGACTCGTTTCACTGAATCTCGAGAGATGAAATCTGGTCATATTTGATAACACAGAGGCAGCTTGACTTAAATTGAAAACAACGTCAAGGAAAAGTGGTCCCAGGAGATGACAAAGCATGTCCATCCGTAAATTGTCATATTCCTCCTGTACACAGCCAGCCATTCATGTGTCCCATTCCAAAGACTTGTGTATAGTTGTCCATCAATTGCACTGTATACGCTGAAGTTCTCTGAAGCAATGACATAGCCGTGTCTTGTTTCATTAAGGCGTCGAGGCCATTTTATATGAAAGCTCACGGAAAAGCCAGCTCTGCAGGTTTCAGGAGTGAGAATGCAATTGTTGGTCACATTTGAAATTACAATTCCAGAGTAATTTCCATCAAACTTGGCCGCTCTCCACTCGTCAACGTCAAGAATTTTTGTATTTTGCAAGAGTTGCCCCTTGTTCACGCCCTGTGCTGAATCATTCCTTTCGCTTGTCCATCGATCTGCATTCGCTCGGTCTAGCTTCCAATGTGAATCGGGGCTTTTCAAACCTGTGTTTGGTAGAAATACCCTTGATAATACATGTGTTGTATAAAGCAAGCTCAATGAGGCTTTTCTGGTAAAAGTACTTTGACTGCTTCTCAAATAGAAGAGTACTTGTTCAAAGGTAGTGCGAGACCTTATCAGATGGAAAAAAGATGGATCAATTTAACATTTTGTGCAAAATAACCCTGCAACCGAGTTATGTCAACACATGGAAAGTATCCTATATTAATCTATGTAATCTTTAGGAAAGTATATTATTCTATTAATTCTAAAGAAAAGTACCTGCAGTCCAATCGGATTAGGCATTATAGTGCAAAATCTTCAATGAATTTGCAAAATAAAATAATAAACATATTTCCTATTCAATTTCTAGCGCCTAAAACTAAACCTATGCATTTAGTTAACCATAATTCATCGAAAGGTTGAACTCATGAGCATAGCATGATTCTAATTAAATCTAACTAAATATCAGTTGCTGTGATAAATACCCGTCCTATCAATAATGCAGTTTTTATCGATAATACACCCAAAATATATTCTACAGAATTTATAAGATATTTCTATGCTTGATTTTGGAGGTAGGACGAAAAATCACTTGTTTACCAGGAATAGCAATGTAATTTGCAGTATATCATCATAACAAATTTGTTAGGAAGATTTCTTAAAGAAAACTTTCCATTTTGCGTATGAACATATAATTTCATCTGCACAACTAGCTTTATTCAAAAAAATTCACTCAATGCTTCCACGAAAACGGCACGACTCGAGATAACCAGAGAGCCCGGGACTTCTGCATCTATCGCCCTTCCTATATTCAGCTATCAACAGAGTACATTGCAGTATTAGATACAAGAAACAAGCAATGTTAGTAGAGACGTATTTCAATAGTTGAAAGCTTTTTACTATAGAAACGGGTGTATGCATAGCAAAATAGAGTGCAGATTTCTAGAGAGGATAAGCAAAACACCGCAGAGATAAATAGTCACGAGATCCCATATAGCATCAGATTTTAGCTATGTTCTAACGGCTTTTAGTCAGTTCTAAGCTTCTGTTAAATAGCACCGCACAATGGAAGCATAATCTTCTGCATATTCCACTTACCCGTGATACTCTCAACGCCAATAAAAAACACGATGGCAACTGTTATGACTGCATGCATGTCTTTCATCCACAAATGCAACAGTTGAATGTTGGCTGCGAATCTCGGCCTGATTTATCTAGCTTTATCTCGGAACGCAGGTTGTTTGACTTGGATTCTTTCCACGTGCACGGTTGCCTGCGCCAGGGGCGTACGCAGCAAATGTGGTAGGACTATCTGCCGTTATGTAGTTATGTAATTATCACGCTAATCTCACCTTCACTTCTATATTTAACTCTTTTTTCATGAGGTACCCATTTTATTGCATTTTTGAGAAAATCACAAGGACCACCTTTAGTAAAGGGGAGGGGAGCTCGAACCCCCATTTTTCCCTTGGGTAAACCACTGGCCTGCTCGCTTTTGTAATCTGTGTTTACAGCAGTAGTATGGTGATCAGTCTTGTAGAAGGGTTGTCTTCTTTTGGAGCACAAATCTATGGCTAATTCTGGATAACTCTGGCGCTTCGGCTATTTTCTCTGTCTTAAAATACGTCGGTGTTTCTAGATTTCTTCTTGGTCTTCTTCAACTCGGTTGAAATTCTTTTGATCTGAGCAACATCGCCTACAATCTATCTGGATTCAAGTGTTCTAGCGTTTTTATCAGGCACATTTTAGGTTAGAGCTGCAGAGTGCGCGATGATGTCCGAATTTGAGTCAATGATGGATCAAAGCCACAAAAAGTACTTCAAGAGCGTTATTCTCCATTCTATATTGAGGGTAAATAAATGCTGTAACGAAGCACTAGTGATTGGGGTACACTGACAAACGGGAGTGGCATGAAACTCTTCTAGTGAGAGCTATCTTCATAACATACAACCTACTCTGAGGATTGTTAGAAAACAATTTCTTCAATTTCTGCAGAAAAATACGATTTCACTGATCCATGCTGTTTTGAAAACATTTAGCTCAGTGTATTTTATCACAATATTGGAGGGGGCATAAGGAGGGAAAAATTTGTAGGGATGACAGTGGATAATGAAACTAAGTAATTTAATCTTAACTGCAAAGAGGCAACTTATTCGCAACACGAAGCTTTGAGAACAAACAAACAAGTAATCAAATGGCCAGTCGTGTGTAGCATCTGGTTATTAGCTCTTACTAGTTCTTTCGGATACTATCTAAGACTTGAAAGCTTTGCGCAGTGTTTGAAGAACTTTTGCAAGTTGCATTAAAGTTTCCGCTGTTTTGTGAAATTTTCAACTACAAACATTCAATTATCCTATATTTTCTTAAAGCTTAATAAAGCAAGACGCGGCCAACCGCCTTCTGGGAACAAACACATGGCTGGAGGCTATGTGTAAACGAATTTCTTTTGTTTATTGGCTTTGATGGCCAGGATACAGCATTTCTTATTGTAAATAAAGATCTATTTAACATTGTAAAATTAGATAAGGGCTATACAATTCCATCTAATTCATACACCAGACATTGTTCTATAAAGGAAAGTTGGTTAGGTCACCAAAAATTGAACTTTTTGGATTAATTGTCAGCATGTATCATGTGAAATTTGCATTGAAGGCCAAAGCTTGATAATCCCTGGAGCTGTTCGTTTCTCGCACGGCAAAAATACAACTCTCGGGAAATTTACGTGCTATTAATGAAAAATAGTTAATTTAATCAAAAAGGTTTTGAGTTTTTCAATGTTTTAGTTTTCCCCATCAAATTTTTAGGCCTTCTTAATGCATAGCACAAAATTACGTCCTTGTTTACATTTTCAGACCTTCAGTTGATTGAAAGGAGATTTTTAGGAACTGTTTACAGTACGATTGTCATTGTTTTATATAAATGAGGAGCCAGCTTGTATTGAATTGGGGGACGTATCATTCCTACTATTCAATTGGTAAAATTTCAACCCTACCCTTAATTCTAACTTTTCACGGGGTAAACCCCGAAGCGCCTTTACTGTGGTGACTTCTTCTGTTGCCAGGTCTTTGTTTATGTGTTGTTGCTGTAGTCGTCATGACAGGTGCATTGTGGGTTGCTTTCCATTTGCAATAGGCCTAGTCAAAACAGACAACTGTATATTTTAGATAATTTCAAAATGCTGAAGAATCTTCATCTAGTCGGTGAAAATGAAGACGACGATCTTTACAGTGAATACAAAGAGCTCGACACCGAGGTAACTGAGTTCATGTTTGCCAAAATGACACGGGCCATTTAAGTTTTACTCGTCGTGAACTCTACCAATTTTTTGAGTTTATTGGATCATGTTTAGTCCCAACGTTTTTATTGTAGCTTTTATTATATATCTTATAACTTACGACAAATGTTAAAATTGCTTCACAGGAGCTTTATGCAGATGAAGGCTTTCAACAAGCTTTGAAAACGAGCTATGGAAATAGACCGGTCCCAGTGAGTAGTCTTTGCAATGTCTGTAATGCCTAATGTGTGTCATAACATAGTATCCCTCATCTCTAATTTATTTCAATTTGATATGTTTTGCGATTTATTTCTGCAAAATACACATGCTATTCACATATGCTGCAAAAATTTCATTTGCAATGTTTTTTCTCATGCTGGTATACCAATCAAACACGGATGACAGTTGTATTCTGAGAATCCACTCATCGTTTTGCAGACACTTTTTTCTCAGAACCATTCAAAATATTTTCGAATTGCCAGAGCAATTACAAGCTGCTCTTTGTAGTTTTTAATAATGCCAACAAGGAAACATGGATTCATTTTTGTCACATCTAGCTGTTTGGTTGTCTTTTATATCAAGTTTTTTTCTGGATGTGTTTTCCTTATTTGTTAATCTCCTTTTGCTCTACTTCAGGGTACAGCTGCAAGAGGAGGTGGAACACTTGGAACTGCAATGGTATAATTTCTTTTCTTTAAACTGTCTTAAGATGCATGGTGTAAATTAGGATTAAAAGCTAACAATATTTTTTGAGAATAGAGAACAGTTTTAATGGCATAGAGTGTTTATCAGCCTGCAACCTCTTTCCCCTCTCAATCATATTTCTACCCCTCAACACAAATTTTTTTAATTTAATTTTGGACATGTTGTACTCTGCCTTCTGACACACTTTTGAAATATTTAGGAACATCTTTCAGCAGCTTTTATGCTCAATAAGCTGCATTGAGCCTAATCCAAAGAAAGCATTCCAAAACATTTATCACAATATATATTTTTAAATGAATTAGTCATTACATCATTGTTTTATATGATTAATATTTGATAATTTGAATATAAATTTAATTAAAAACAGCTTAGTAGGTTTATACTTATTTACCCCAGGGAAGAGGTAGGGGAGGAGTGCCAGGATCTTCAATGGGAGGACGTCCAGTCACTGGTCTAGCTGCAGTAAGTTTAAAAATTGTAATGAATGGTAATCAAACTTTAGCACTTGATGGTGAAGAATGATGTGGGATGTTGTATAGCTAGCAGCTGACTGATTTAAAAACAAATACTTCTCTTACAGCTTATTTATGTGACTGACAATGGTAATGTTTTATGTAATGTAATACATGTAGCCTGAGATTTGAGGCCTGAAGCAATGGTGGGCTTAGGATATTTTGTCTGAGTAGGCTCAGTTGATATTGTCACTGTATCAATAGTCATTGAAGTGTCATCAGGGAGTAAATCGTTGTGCATGAAGCATGCCTTTATATTAATTTACTTGTAAATGTGCATTAACAACCTATTGATTTTTGGTATATAAAAATCAACCATTGATTTGTTTCTATCTATTAGGATGGCAACCAAGCTAGACCAATGACAGCAGTTAGAGCTGCAGGCTACTCATCTGCAGGGAGTAGATGTAAGGATTTTGATGCAAAACAGTGAGATATTTATGAGGAGATTGTTGAATTTTTCATGGCAACACAATCAAGACCTTTTGATCCCAAGCCATTACTGTATCAAAGAAACCGGAAAGGAAATTTTGTATCTTACCTTCCTTGTTTCTTACCTTTCTAGAATCAAAATAAATCATAATAGAATTGGGACAGGAACATTAATTCTAGTATTAACTAAGTGCTCATTATCATGATCTAGTATGTTTCAATGTGTTTAAAATATTATGTTATTACAGTTTTTATTTTTATAATACATGATAGACATTGATGGTATCTATTCTAGCTGTGCAGGGTGCTAACTTTGACCCCTTGAATCAGTCAAGACCACCAGCACCTCCTCTTGAATCAAAATCTGAAGATGCGTAAGTTGATATGAATGTTTTAAGAATATTACCCTGTCTTTTTTACTCTGCCATAAAATTGAAATTTAAGCATTACTTTTTTTGGTCAAAAATAAAAATTTAAAGTTCATTAAATACAAATTTTTATTTCTTGTTATTCATTCAATGAATTTAAATTGTTTGGTAATTATTTTGATATACAGTGCTTCTTCTATTTTAAAATTCATTCAAGGATCTCGTTTCACAGTTTGTAGCTTGATGTCCATTCAATGAAATATAACTTGATTCTACCAGTTTCTTTGTGTGAGTCTTGCTTTGCTTTTACCTCTGTCTCCCTACAAATCCAACAACAAACTTCAATCTTCTTCAGGCCAGAAGAAAAGATCAGGCAGTTAGAAAAGAAAGTAAATGAGCTCATTGAAGAGAGTTGCCAAGCAAATGAGGCTGGCGATTTCAAGCTGGTATGGCATTCTAAATCATCTTTAAAGCATGCACTGTTGTCCTCTTGTACCCTGTAGTTTATTAAGCTCAGGGGATAAAAAATTATGCATTAATTTTGTTTAGAGCGTAGGGGCTTTTCCCTTCAAACATTGCAATCCCTCATTTCGGGAATAATGAAGTTTTTCCATGTTAGGCACTGGAAAAGGCGAAAGAAGCTGGCAAGAAAGAGCGGTTGCTAGTCAAGCAACGAGAGCAAACTGGGTTGAGTGATCAGGTTAACCTTGATATAACGTATTCGGTAAGAAGAGCATCCGTTTCTGGCACTACAACTTATTTCAGCCTTTCTTAGTAGGTCAAACCGAACAGGCCTTTTCTGAGGGTCTTCGCAAGCTCAGTTAAATGATATTAACGTAAAATTTGCGAATCCGGATCTTTCTACAAAGCTAACTTTCCTGCAAGTCTTGATGCTATCCCGATGCTATCTCAGTTAACTGATGATCTTTGAGCTTCGTGTAAATAGCCGTTTCGTTTGGTTTTAATTTTTTAACTTCTAAAAAGAGTACCGGGGCTGAATCAAAAACACACATCCCATGGAAGTCTTCTTAATCAAAAACACACACACATCTAATGGTGCAACTTTGAATGGCATTGTATACGTCTTCTTGCTTCTTTGTGTAACTTTCGATCACCTTCATAAAGATTTAAATGATAAATGATGATGCTTTTTATTTTGATCCTACTGTAGATTGGTAGGGATTAATTAGAACCAAGCACAACGCTTTCAGTGTATGACCAGGAAGGTCCCAGGTTGCAGCTCCAAAGCAATGGTCTCATCATGGCACTAATCCTGGCGAAAAATGTACTCCCGTATGGTTTATTAACATCAGCACCCTGTCATTATATAAAAGCAGTGATTCTTCCTTGTAGGTTCTGTTCAATTTGGCGAATCAATACCATGCCAATCAGATGCACCAGGAGGCGATCAACTCGTACCAGGTTATAGTCAGAAACAAGATGTTCAGCAATGCAGGCCGGCTCAGGGTTAACATGGGTAATATTTACTACGAGCAACGAAAGTATTCTCAGGCTATTAAGCAGTACAGGATGGCCCTGGACCAAATACCAAATACCCACAAGGAAATGAGGTAAATACGGCCATGTATTCTTTGCAGGGAAATACACACTTTTCACTATTTAACTACGTCACTTAAACATTTGCAATACCTGAACTTGAGATGTCGATATACATTTGCAGAAAGTCAGGTGTTTGCCTCTGCACATTTTGTTTGTTCCATTCAAAACCGAAGCATACGCACACTATTAGAACGTGATTAAGCCTGTTACTGATAGGCTATTTTATGCCGGCTGCTACTAAGTAGATTTGGTGATTTCTGTCAAAGTCTGTCTACTCCTGTGCTGTGCAAATCTGCTTATCGATTTCCTCTAAAACCATTTTTCTCGGCTCTGCAAATACGGCATGTTGCAGTGCAGATCAATGGGGTTACTCCTCCTTTCGAACCAATGCTTCGTAAATACATTATTTTGTGCTCTTTTATGTACTAATGGCTTTGAATCTGACTCAGGATCAAGATCATGCAGAATATTGCCCTGGTGTTCATTAAGCTTGGACAGTACTCTGACGCAGTTACGTCATACGAACACATTATGGGAGAGAAACCTGAAGTGGAGAGTTGCTTCAATCTACTGCTCTGTTATTATGCCATGGCTGACAGGGAAAAAATGAAGAAGACCTTTCAAAGGCTTGTTCAAATCACGGTTGGCCCTGATGATGAAGAAAAGTACAACCCTGTTTTGGTACGCTAAGCAACATCTTGTCTTGGTCTCTTTTTCTTTTTTCTTGTTTTTGAGTTGTTAAGCAATCTGCACTTTTTAAGCTCCTTGTTTTAGAGTAGGTCTCTTTTTTAGAACTATGGCAATTGCATGATCTAGTAGATTCTTGAAATTTCTGTATTATGGAAGTGAGCTTTGTATGACCATGCAATAGAAGAATGACACCTCTTTTTTCCCTTGATAAAAACTTTCTAGAATTTTTAACACCTATATTTTGCGGTATACGGTATACCCTTCTGTACCCATGTTTCAGAAATTTCTGCTGTAGCATCCAGTTAATTATGAACCTTAAGGGCTATTTTTTATCACAATCGATTTTTTTGAAAAGCGGAGTATTTGTTTCTGGCAGGATGACCAGCACCAGTCACTGATAGTCGAAATAATACGAAACGACCCACTGCGTCAATGGGAAAAACGAAAGTAAGTGCTCACTGTGTATGCTTAACAACACAAACTATCTCTCTCTCTCTCTCTCTCTCTCTCTCTCTCTCTCTCTCTCTCTCTCTCTCTCTCTCTCTCTCTCTCTGTCTCTCTCTCTCTCTCTCTCTCTCTCTCTCTCTCTCTGTATTGTTCTCATGATTTGACCTGTCTATGTTTTACTTTTCCACAGGAAGTCGATAGCTGACCGGTGTATCATTGCGGCCTCCAAGCTGGTAGCGCCTGTCATCGAAACTTCATTTGACCTCGGATTTGATTGGTAACATTTTATGAGCAGCTCTTTGTTTGGTTTGCTGTTACATTATTAAAATGAAGTAGAAATTTTCTGTATTGGAAATTTCTTCACTTCCATTTTCCAGTCTTTCAAATCAAGATTATTGAAATGCTTTTAAAGGCTTCCAATGCAAAAAAGTCCCTGAAACGCACGGTTTACGTCCAGCATGCTTGAGATATTCTTTTTCGTCTTTTTGCGCGACTCCTATATAGATTTATTCTCATGCCTCAGCCCTTCGCCAAGGCTTTACCAAGCACCTTTTTTGTTTGCCGAAACTGAAATAGAGTCTTGATGATTGTCTTTCTTGTAGGTGCATTGAAAATGTTAAAAGCTCGCCCTATATAGAACTATCAAACGAGCTCGAAATTACCAAGGCCATTACATATCTAAAAATGAAAGATTTCACCAAGGTATGTTTTATGCGCTAACTGTTATTTATAGACTGAATATAAAGCTGCTGCCGGCAGGCTATTTTGATAGCTCCATATATTAATTCACTTTGGAAGATTTTGCCTATGAAAGGTCCTGTTTTTGCTAAATCAACCA
>ML133391.1:144427-166995 GCA_003864495.1 Nemopilema nomurai
GTTAATTGATTGAAAAATAGTTAGATAGCTTTGAAAATTAGTAGAACTGTGGCACAATTTAGCACACATGCTGTCATAGATGTTATGCTCCCACCAAGAAAAACAGTCAAAAATAATGTGTGGGCCAAGCAGTCTTTGATAAATACTAATTNGTGGGCCAAGCAGTCTTTGATAAATACTAATTTTGCAAAACTATCTCTAAATTTTCACATCAAATATTCACTTCACAAAATTTTGCCTCAAGCATCTCAGAATTCTTTTTGACAAATAATGAAGATCACTGTCAAGAAAAAATCATTNGCAAAATAAAGCAATGACTGATGAGATAATGCTGTTTCTTATCATATCTTCTATTTCCTCTTCAACTGTATTAAAATTTCTCTCTTGACACACATTTTGTATTAGAGAAGAAAACACCAGACAATGTAATTTCAAACTAAGGTTGTTTTTTGCAAAGGAAGATGCATATTCACCAGTTATAACTTTGAAGGACAAAAAAAGTGCATATATCTGAGTATTCAACATTCTAACTAATTAAAATCATGAAAAAGGCTTGATGTTAGCTCGCAATTGTTCGTTTTGATATCACAACAAACACAAAACATCATACTGAAATTGTCACAATATATTCATAAAGACATATTCTTGAGAGTTACCTTTTCTAAAGGAGGAATGGATTAGCCCTATCTGTGCCTGTATTGGATTCTGGCAGCAGTGGAGTGGGTAACAAGACATCTGCCTGCGGTCCATTGACTGGTGGTGTCACAAATGATGTTTGCTCAGAGCGTAGTTCATTTATAGATTTGGCCTTTGGCTTATCAACAGCAAAGGGATTTGTTGCTTTTGGTGTTATGGTTGTTGCGAATGGATTTGTTACTGCAGAACTGGAGCTCTTTGACCCCAAAATATCATCAAGGTTCACTAGCTTTGAATTGGTTCCAAGGAAATCAGTTGTTTGCTCACTTGACTGGGGTAATGCACTGTTGACTCCTGACAAATCAAATGGATTCACTGCCATGGCTTGTTGCATACCAACTGGTTCAGCCCTTGGGTCAAAACCATTACTACTGCTCTGTGTACTTCCTACCTGAGGAGCGAAGGGGTCAGAATGGACAACATGTGAACTTGTAGCAGGTGCTGTTGCCCATGGATCTTCGCTTGTTTGTGTTGGTGCGGCCCATGGATCTGCTGTAGTCTTTGGATGATTTGTTGCTGGGGCCCATGGGTCTGATGCTGGAGTTGAGGGGCTGACACTTGCTGCCCAAGGATCTACATGTGGTTGGGGGCTGTTGCCAAATGTATTCTGGAATGCAGTTGGAGCTTTGCTTGCTTGAGTGCCCCAAGGCTGTTGAGATTGGGAGCCAACAGCTGCCTGATCTTGAACTGGGGCATTTCCTGAGCTTGTCCATGGATCAAAATTATTAGGACTGCCAGTGGGGCCTGGGGATGGTGCAGTCAAATCAAGTAATGTTGATGGGCCTGATTCCTGTTGCATGCTTCCATTTTCCTTCAAGGCCACAGCAAGACGTTTCTGGTCACCAGCTTCTAGCCTTTTATTATGTTCTGCTTCTTCTCTGCTCATAGCAAGGGCTATTTGCAACTGCATTTCCTCTTCAGCTTCGTTCGACGGCCTAGCCTTCTCAAATTCATTACTTAGCTTGCCATCTTGGCTGTCTGTGCTCTTTTTATCGCCATCCCAACTTGACTGTGACGATTCGTCATCATTTCCACCTTTAATGTCACCAGTGGCAGTCGGGTAAGACGAAGCAAATTTCTTGTTCTGCCTGAAGTTCTTGTTGCCTACTCCACCCTGCGATTGCGCGAACCTTTCTTTCGCTTTGAGTGCCCTTTGCCGTTCGCTCTTCAATCGCTCGTCATCTTTTAACAAAGCAACAATCTGTTTCGACTTTTCCCTAACGTTAACTCCTTGGTCCTTCCCATCTTTGTCAATGAACTGAAAGTCTTTGAGTGTCTGGATGGCGAAGAGGTTCTCACGACACTGAGAAGCGACACGTTCACTACCAGTCTTGATAATATAGTCGAGGACAGTCAATGACTTGTATACATGTCGCCAATTCTTACCGTGGTCATTTAAGCGCTTCCACAACATGCTCATGATAGATGAAAATGCCGATACGTTATATGTGGCGTCAGCTATCTCTCCCATTAACGAACTGGAAGGCCCCCATGGGTCGTTCGAAGTTGCCTCGCGAACTTTCACCTCAATGTCATTGAAATTTCGCACCACATTCTTCACCGTTCTCCTTAAAGCCATGATTAATACTTCATACGAAACTTTGCTGGGTCCTAAGAGAAGCGATCAATGATTAGGACAGACGTTAACTTCCCTAAGTGCTGTGTTTTGGGCAACTCCGCAGATGTCCTAAGTCATCCCTGACAGCTAACATCGACATTTCATTCTCAATCTACCCAGGGCGCGCTGCGCATGCGTCAAATTCTTTCGAATTCCGGCCCGCGGTTTTCTTCCTCCACCATTTCAGCCACACCAAACACGAAAGGCGATGAAATCAAATAGTTAGCCTCCAAGTTTACACCAGCCAAAGTTTTGCCAAAGTTAGGAACATTATTTAATCTTATATTTTCAGGGTATTCACGTTTAAATATGTGACGACGATGAATATTCTCAAATTATTGTTGGGACTTGGTGTCATTGTTATTGTGGCTGCGAGTTAAATAGTTTGGGAAAATCAAACTATTCAATCTAACATTTTAAACCGTTACAATTGTAACAACCGTAGCTATGGCAACTAGCTCCGATCCCATCACCGTTTTTCATCGAGGTAAGTTGTGAACAATTCAAGAACAGTACATGTGTCTACAGCGCTATTCAAGAACAGGACCTATCCTCGAAGCGATAACGATATGCTAAAGATGCAAGTCACAAATACATCCTGATCTGCAAAAAACGGGAAGAAGCGCATGTTTGAAAATTTCCTAACAATTTTAGAATTCTCCCTTCCAACCGTAAGCCATTTCCCAACTGAGGGTGTTGTATAAACGTAAAAATTTGTCGCAAATTATGATAACTTCGTGAATATTTATTTACATTATATGGATTAATGCTGCAGTATTATTAAATTATTGGCAATCGGTTATTGATGGCAGCTTCTTAACGTAACAGCAACAACAGCAGCACGGAAGACATATTTGCGGCAGTCTCCTCCGCAGAACGAATTACTGCCGCGTATTGTCTCTGAGTCATTCTTGGTTTGTTTTGAAATTTGAAAAGGAGTGCTATGACAATAATTTATTAGAATGGGCAAACAATCTTAAGTGATTCTTTCTTTTATTACAGATTAAAGGGTACGATTGTAAACACTGCATACCTTGCCCTTGTTTCATTTAAGAAGGAAACACGAGGCAAAAAGTAGATCAATGTTTGCTGTTGTCCGCGACATGCGAATGGACGCGGAGATTCAAACATAAGGCAATGCAATTGCTTTTGAATTCTTTCTCTTAGCAGTTACGTCGGATGAAATTGAGAACAGAGGTGGTTAAAAAAAGTGAATAATGTGCTCATCTTAAACCGAACACATCTTAGAAACTACTGAATATTTTACTTTGAGTCAAACTAATCGAAGAGTGTTAACTAGGAAAATTTGATAATAATGTAAATTTATCTTAAAGACAAAGTTTGGTCTTCTTGGCCATTGAACCCATTGTTTCTTTGCTATTCTGCTAGTATTTGACGTGCTACCTTCTAGCCAGAAGATATTCAAAATAATGCTTCTAAATCGAAAAAAGTAGAAATACTAAGATTTTGGATTCTTCTGACGTAAGCTGCTATACACGACCCATCGTTATCAATAAACTTCCATGACTTTTCAAATCCACAATCTGAGCACGCAAATTTTGAATTCTATTTTCACCTTTGCCCATATTTTCTTTGACACAGCTTTTTCTTTCACGTTCTTGTTCGCACCGTCGATCAATGGGAATTTAAAACTCGGAGTGAAAGCCGAGGTACGATTAGCCACAATTAACAAACAGACAATACTGCCCGTGGATGTTACAAAGTATACGCTCTGACATTGTTTTTAGATGCTGACCAACAACCTGGGGTGTACCTAGCAGGGGTACAACCTCCCCCCTTCACTTTTGAAAAGTTGGTCGGCAAATTCTATGGATGATATTTAGACGTTGTAATTGAAAAATGAGTTACATATTGACTAGCAAGAGTTGAATTTTGGTCTGTACATTCACCCGTTTACACCCCTCCCCTCCCCCCCCCCCAAATCTCCATATTTTGATGCTTACTCGGCCTGCCAACTTTTTTGGTGCAGTGCATCAAGGCCTAGCCGCTTCATGAAAACAAGTCGCTCCATCCACTCACTATGTGGAGGACTTGGACTTGAAGTCGTCGACGAATGACTGCATTTTAGCCAGTTAAATCACTCTTTCAGGCCATAAACCATTGTTCCACTCGTGCCAAACCGAGATTAGCGTACAGTGCTCCAATCGCATGGCACGACTTTCTGCATTGGCGCAATTTATATACCAAGCCAGATACAATGGGCCGGTCCTGCATGACCACAAAGAACTTTCAATGTCAACCTCATAGGCGCCGACTTTTATTTTTCCCAGGGGGGGCTCAAAATTTAAATTTTAAGAAAATTAATAAAGTTAAAAGGTAGAGAAATTACCTGTCGCTTTAATAACGTAATACAACATATGTAGTATGTATAATAACAAAACAAACCATTTTAATAAAGCCGATATAACATCATGGTCTTCAGTATCATCAGTTCAATTCTTTGATTGATTTCAAACGAAATTTCCAGGGAGGGCTGAGCACCCCCCCCCCCCCCCCCATAGCAATTCCCAGGGGGGCTCGAGCCCCCAAGCCCCCACGTAGTCGGCGCCTATGGTCAACCTCGTGACTTCGTTAACTGCATTTAGCTTCTTCGATCTTTTTTTGTAAAAAAACCACGCCTTGGAGAACTCTGATAGTGCTGGCTAAAACTTGTACCATCTTCAGCTATGCCACTGGTTAAAACCCAGCCGCACTAACACTAAAATAAGCGCCTAGCTCTTGTTCATTCACTCATCTATTTATTCATTCAACTTACCATCATTTATATGTGTGGCTGAATAATCCAGCAATATCGACCACATTGGTTCTTTGCCAATTTATCTCGTACTAATTTTACCACAGGCGCTGGCGGGAACGTCCTACAGGCAAACCTGGCTTTTCGTGACTATTGAATCATTTCTGTGGATGCACATGCATCGAACTATGTTTTCTGAAAAGAAGTCATTGTGATCGATCGCCTGACAGGATTATCACTAGCCAATCAAAATCGTGTAAAATCGCGCCGAGCGAATACAATCAATATGACGTCGCAAATTACAATGGCGCAATTCTTCTTGCAGCCTGTCCTGCTGGTTTTTATGCACCAAATATTGCGAATCAAGCTTTATTCACATAAAAATATCGATATCAACCATTTTATTACTTTTCGGCAGTCTAAATTCACTAAAATAGCTAATAGAATGAGTTAAGATGCTATACTGAAAGGTTTTTAGTTAACACAAATCACTTTAAAAGAATTCTATTACACAATAAATTAAGTTGTTTTTCCCTTGAATCTCTTTCTGTGTTTTTATTTGTGTAGTTTTAATTTTGTGTAAATTTATATTGGAACTTATTTTGCCGGGTTAGAGCTGACTTTGGGATAGCGCCTGTTTTTTTCCTCTGAATTCAGCACACTTATATTTATTTTATAATAATTTGAATATCACAAGGCTGTTTTGGGCAATAATGAACCAAGACAGCAACATTTCAAATGTCCTTGGACCCGTACGAGAAAGTGTAAAAAAGTGCTCATTATAAACAAGCCAAACTCGTTTTTTACTTCACCTTCATTTAATATTCCTTTGACCAGAAATACTTTTCTACATCTCGTTACGGAAACAAGAGCTTGAGACTCTGTGAAATCACAAGCCTGTTCTTGATTGCCGCCATCTTGGATTGGAGCTACGAATTTAGAATTGGCATCAGCATGCAATCGTAGCAAGTCGATTGCAAACTATTGCGCGCGCGACGAAGCACTGAGCGAAAATCAGCCCTTAGATAGATGGCTAAAATCACTAATTAAGATTGTTTGTCTCATGTTTGCAAATTAACTTCTTTTATCTATTAACTTATTCATTCAAAAATGGCCGGTGATGCAGGGTGCAAAAATAAAGTCGTGTCCGCATGAACTCTCTCCCTAGCCTTGGGGAAGAAAACATGGACCTCTAAAATGATTACGTGAAAGCTTTTGATGAGAACCCATTCTATCATGACCTTCAGTTATGTCAGAATACAGCTTCGACGGAATTCGTGTTTAGTCCCAATCAAATCTTGATTTCTTGGAAGAAAGTGGGGCCTTCTTCTTATATTCAGTGTACACATTTTAGGTTAATTAGTAAGCGTATCCTGGACCCATTCCTTGTAGTATCGTTGTATACATTCCCACAACGCTGATTTAAGTTTCATTTCGTTGAGCTTGTTTAGTTTGTAACATGGCTGCTTCGCTGTAGAGATGAATACAGAGGTCAGGGGTGTGCCGAAGAAGGGGTGTGGGGGGGGGGGGGTAACGACCATAACAACGTGTCGGTATTTCATGGAAGAATTAGTTTTGTACTCTTGTTATATCCAGCTTAGACACAAAGGAACCACTACGGTACTAGAGTGTAAAACCTGTGAGCTATGATTAACTATCTTTAATCAACCCTGGCGGTAAATTTCTCATGTTATACATCCCTGCCCCCCCTACTCAAAAGTCCTTCGGCACGCCAGTGACAGAGTTTTATACTATGACTATGCTATATTTTTGTAACTCTCATTTTATGCATCAAAAAGCACATCAAAAATAGAAGCACCTGTCCTGACACCTGCTACACTCACTGGTGGCTTGGTATTCATAAAAGTAAAAAGGCTTATATTGTGAGGAAACCGTTCGGTAAATTATTTGAAAAAAACCAAACAGTTCTTTCATACATATCCAAACAATGCATCTGCAAGAGAATTTGTTTACCCTGTTGCGTCTTCAATGAAATTCGCTATTGGCAGCAAAACTTAAACATTTCAAATTGATGGATGCATTCAATTGAATTTATTAGAAAGTCCAAAAGCGATAAGGTTTAAGCCTGATATATTTCATATAATAATATAATAATATATGATATAAAAACATAGCCGCTACGCAATACCGATTGGATAAACAGTGATTTGAATCAGAACATTACTATGAGACGGACATCTGAAAGAGAAGGACATTACCAAGAGAAGGACATGTTAATGAGAGATGAGAGAAGAAGATGAGAGATGAGAGAAGGACATGTTAATGAGAGAAAGGACATTATCACAAGAAGAACATTTCCACTAGAAGGACATGATAATGTAAGAGACACTTTCATAAGAAGGACATTGTCATAAGAAGGACATTACAAGAGAAGGACATTCTAATCAGAAAATACATTACCATTACCGCAGATAAATTCTGGGTTTGACATCAATAAGGATTTGTGAATCCAACAGCGAAGACTTGGAGTTTTAACTTTTCCAATGATTTCTAAATACATTTAGAACACTCAAAATCAGCTGGAATAAAAAATTCTTCATTTAAGGGATTCACCCTTGATCTCGTTATCTTGGAATGATTTCTATGAGCTTATTTGTCTTCCATGAGGTGCGAGGATGGCTCAGTGGTTAGGGGCTCGTGGTCCGTGGCTCGAATCCTTGGCATGACCAAATTTCCACACAGAATGGGGAGAGTCGAATCGGGAGACTTCTGTAATTTCAGGCACAAGGAGCCACCAGGTTTGGTCAAATCGAGAGGAAGGACCAGCGTAAGACACTGCTCGATAAGCGTAAAGTTTCTCAGTGTCCTTAAATCTACCTTCGGTGCTAGAAGAATATGAAATACTTTGCCGTCTTTTTAAACATTTTCCAATTTTAAAAAACGGGAAACAGTGAACTAGAAATCCGTTGATTACATTTGCAAGCGTAGAACTTGTAGGACATAAATTTGTGTGTGAAAAAGGCCCAGACAGATATCAGGATCAACAAATCCATGTGCACCGGAGCCGCAGGGGCAGTGAAAACGTAGGCAACTGCCCTTTCTGAAGAATTGATTTGGGAGACGTTTAAATGCCGTATAATAACATTCATATCTTTATCAACTGAAAAAATGAAAGATCATTATTCAAGTCACTTCTACAAATATCACATAATTTGATTTGTTTTTATAAATTTTACTATTTATGCTCTATAACTCAAATGCCCTGCTTGCAACATAAAGCAAAAAATGTTTTTCTGCAAAGAATTGACCCCTTTATGACTATTTTCCCCCGGCCTTCCTTTAGGAGACCCAACGCCCCAGTTCTATACTGTTTGGTAAAACTATGAGCCTGAAATCGAAGTGCTTTGCATCTATTAGACATTGAAAGCAAGTTGTTTCCCATCCGCAATCACACTGATAAGGGATTCCTTTGACTCTCATGATCACAATCATAATACGTACAGTGAAGATGCAAAATCGGCGGCGTATGCTAAACACTCATTCCTCGTTTGTTAATGCAGCTGATTATGACACCATTTTATGACATTATAACTGCTATTGGACGTAATTCGTTTAAACACAGGGCAGGCGCAGCATGAAACAGATTATCCGTTTAAGTGAACTACATTGAGAACTATAATAATAATAATGGAAACTTTTCAATTCAATTAAAACTACAATTACAAATTTCACTATTACAAAGGTAATTTGCAATTGGCTAGCTTGGTTTTACAAGAAGAAAACTATAACAATCGTAAGATAAAAGGAAAAACTGAAAAAAACAACCAAAGTTAGAAAGGATGTAATTCCGGGTTTGTCCATGGCTTACTTTTGCAAGAAAATATGTAGTACGTAATACGGATGGCGATGTTGGAAAGTTTAGAAATGAGATACCATTGTAATTGAAGGTAAGAAATGTAATTGCAGGAATTGCTGAAGATGCCAAGAGAGCTCATAGAAAGATTCACAAAAGAGACACATTTGAACTTCTGCTGTAAAACAGATAGGAGAGAAGCATACTTGCTGTGTTTTCTTGTTGCATTTGAGTCAAGATTTGATTCAAAACCAACAGTAAGCTCTAAGATGTATAGGCAATTGTTGTTAGTCTTCAAGAGAAGATCTGGGCGAAGGTTTTCTCCAGTTATTATTGATGGTGAAAGATAGCCAGGTATATCAGCGTAGATGGTAGATTCATTAACAGCTTTAAGAGACGCAGCTAGAAAGTTTATGATAGAGTTATGACGCCAGGTGTATCGGCCTTGTTCCAGGTATGTTTTGCAGCCAGCATCAACGCGAAGGAGGGATTCTGGCAGAAAACAGAAAGAGCAGTCAGAAGTCTGGTGCAAGTTCCACTTTTTCAAGTTTTTCTGTGTAGCAAAATAATTATACTAATATTATTATTACTTAATTATACTAATAATACTAACACATGTCCTAGTTCCTTTTTGGCTCAAACACTCGGATGTTACTCGCCACTAGACACGTAAGTAAACAATGTAACCTCGTTTGTATATTTGATTGTGTGTTTGTAATTGGCGGGAAGTACTATGTGTAGTTAAATCCAGAGTTTTTAGTTGTTACCAAACATTACCGAGATCGATTGAATACTTCCAGGCCACAAACTTCTAAATCAGGTGACGTAAATTTAGTAATCAATTATGCATTATATTATTATATTTACTGCGCTTTCCTAATTTTATCGAATCCCTGAGACTGAAATTTCCATTTCCAACTCCATACTTTAGGCCTTGTGCAGTGTGTAGTCATTTTTACTCTTGCGTACCGTTCCGTGCGGGGGATTTTTGACAGTGCTGTGAAAATTGCCACTGTTACATTTTCGTGGTACAACCCAGGCACATTCCTTCTAGGAAAAAAATTTAAGAAGAACCAAATTATTTTCTTTTAAAGAAATTTATGTAAACTCATTGATAAAGCCGCTTACTTTGATTTTAGACAAAACATATTTGTTTTTGCGTGGATGTAAAAAAACAAATTTCTCTGGTTGATTTTATATCTTAAAACAGTAGATGAAACATATTTTGTAACTAATTAAGAGATGGGATGTAATCGGGAAGTAAAGGAATGCAAAAGCAAAGATGTCTAATGTCGGACATGTTGAAATTTCGAGTAGTAAATTTGATAAAATGGCCGGTTTGCTACGCACTGGCTACTGTTAACAAGACTGGATATTTTTGGAATAAACATTTTCAATTTTTAAGAATGAGTATTGAAATATTGTGTCAGGGTGAGATGTCCAGTCAGTTGATTTCTGTCTCAAATATTCTCTAAAGTTCAGTCAAGAGTTCACTGCTAAAGTAAAGCTTCAGCTTCTAATAGAAATGGGGCATTTCCATCATGGTAGCATAAACTGTTTTATTTTCAAGGATGGTGAAAGCTTTGAAATTCAAGAGCAACAAAATACAATCTGCTCTAATTATTGAACAATTGATGGGAAATTGAGTAAGATGCTAAAAGTGGAATATAGCAAATGCTTCCCCATCAAATTGGCTCTTTATTTTGTGCAATACTTAAAGTGATTAAATTTTTTGTTAAGCGTAATAGAAAATAAACCATCAAATGGTGTATATATGTATTGTAATAACAATTAACTGATCATAATGATGATGATAATAACCAATTATGATGACAATCACCAACTGCTTTATCTCTTCTGCTGCTTATTCCATAAGATTCCCTGCCTAAATATACTTTAACTTGTTTAACTGAGTGCAAATGTTTTCTGATATTAAGGGATTTAATGGCTTGGAGTTAAAAAGGACAGTGACACCTTTCCACTATTGCTGTTATGTATATTTCCTGTTTGACACATGCAGTTTTTGCACAAGTAAGATCATGCATATGACATTAGCACATCATGAAATCTCCACAATACAATAAAAACTTCTCCTTTTGATATACTATCTAAGTTATGCTTTAACTTAATATAATCAGCAGAAGATTTTCAGCATTTTTTCTATCTTCAGGAATAGCTGGACAGGAGGAATGCTTCAATGGCACTCCTCCTTTTACTTTACCAGTTGGAATGAAAGAACAAATTATGCTGAAAAATCTAATGATCAAAGAAACTCTTGCTACTTTACAATAACTTTTAATAACTATTCACATGGAAATGTATATTTTCATCAACAATTATGAGTTTCAAGGGATACATATTTTATGGATTAGATTAAGTCTTCTGGTTTGTTTGCATTCCTTGTGATGTGTTTCTAGCACAGTGCTAGACTTCTATCCTTGTTCCTCTGATTATTATTGACATTTTCTCTTCATTTTGCTGCAGTGAATTTCTCTAACATCGTTGGTAAATCTTGAGAATGGCTAGAATGAATCTGAGTCTCATTCCAAAAGGAAGCCCAGCATTCGGTAAATACAAACCATCCTGTTTATGTATGCCTTCACAAGAAGGACATCCCCTAGATAGTCCCTTATTACTAAGTGGCGTTGCAATCCCATTGTCAAGCATTTGGTGTTGAGCGAGGAGTTGAAAGACTTATTCAGTAAACCTACTTGGACTATAGCTCGACTTTGACTGGGTATGACCCTCCTTTCCAATACACTGATTTGCTCTAATAAACATCGGTAGCTTTATTCCCATTTCAGCCATTTGCAACTGCTGTTTTCCGAAAGAGCAATGAAACAGCTCTCCGGCATCTCGCGTTGCCGTAGATTATAATTATAGAATCGATGACCGTTGAGCAAAATACCAAGAAGGCGCTCAGTGCTGCCAGCAGATTTAGTATCTCGCTTGGCTGACGATTGAGTTGCAACACGTAGAATTTTCGAACAGTGTAAATGACATTGTAAGGGATGTAGCAGATGAACATAGATGCTAGCACCAAGCGGATGGTTTTGAAAGCAGAAAGTTTCACTCTGAATGCATTAACGTCACGCAATCTCTTGCACTTGCGCGCCGGGTCGCTTTTCTCGCTGTTGTCCTCCGGGTTGTTTTTATTGCTGTTGCTATCCGGGTCGCTTTTCTCGCTGTTGTCCTCCAGGTTAGTTTTATGGCTGTTGTCCTCCGGATTGTTTCTATTGCTGTTTTCCTCCGGATCGTTCTTATTGCAGTTGTTCTCCGGATCGTTTTTATTGCTGTTGCTATCCGGATCGTTTTTATTGCTGTTGCTATCCGGATCGTTTTTATTGCTGTTGTCCTCCGGGTTGTTTTTATTGCTGTTACTATCCGGATCGTTTTTCTCGCTGTTGTCCTCCTGGTTGGCTTTATGGCTGTTGTGCTCCGGATTGTTTTTATTGCTGTTGTCCTCCGGATCGTTCTTATTGCTGTTGCTATCCGGATTCTTTTTCTCGCTGTTGTCCTCCTGGTTGGCTTTATGGCTGTTGTCCTCCGGATTGTTTCTATTGCTGTTTTCCTCCGGATCGTTCTTATTGCAGTTGTTCTCCGGATCGTTTTTATTGCTGTTGTGTTCCGGATCGTTTTTATTGCTGTTGCTATCCGGATCGTTTTTATTGCTGTTCCGCTCCGATCCATTTGTCTTGCTGTTGTTGGGTAGCATTTGGGTACCAGTCTGGTGCTGTTTAAGTCGTCTATACATAACAACATATAAAATAGACAAGACAGAAAAAACCAGGGAATTACAAACAGAAATAGCCAGGAACAGCCAAAATATGGGAATCATGCACAGTACTGCTATTCCAGATGCATTTACAAGACAGAACACAACAAAGATTGCCAGACGATGATTTTTTATGTCCCATTGGAACAGATTCGACCTGGTAACGTGAATATAACGATCTACTGCTATGCAGATTATTATTTGGATCGAAGTGTAGATGAAGATGTAGCTCAATAAGGTGAATGCATTTATCACATGTTGGTCCACTGATGCTCCTGGTACACGACTTATGGCCAATGCTGGTAACACGAACATGCCCTGGCACAAGTCGGATATGCACATTAGTACCATCAGCTTGTTAGAGGCGTTTTGGAGCTGCCTTGATTTGCATAAACCATAGATCAGCAATGAGTTTGCTGCTACGCTCAGAGGTGAAAGCAGCAAAATGCTGGTACAGAAAAATATTCCGCCGTATGATCTCTGCATTCTGTTGCAAATCACAGAAACTTGTCTGTACTGCTGCGTCTCGAGATTTCAAACTCAGTTTCCGAATCGATGTTTTACTGCCACTTAATTGGGATAAAGCACGTCTTTGAGATGCGTTTGCGAACTCCAGATCGCTTTTAACCTGCATTAGTCGCGTTGTTTTTACTCTCGAGTGTTTGGTTTGGGTTTTACCTTCTCTTCAAATGATGCGATTTATCATCTAATAAATCAATTGATGACTCGGGTCGATTTCCTATTTAGTTTGCCAAATTTATTAGATGCAATGCAGCTTTGCACCTGTCATCAGATTTTGTTCCGCTTTTTAAACCTTTATAAAGCACAGAGCAATCACTGGCACATTTTGATTGAATCGCATATTAAAATATTTGTTCTTATCAGTGATTTCAGGGTCTTTGCTTCAATAGCGTGAGCAGAAGTTCCTTGTTGGAACCGTACGTCGATCATAAAAAGTAAAGTAAATCTTTTGGTAGGTTAGAACTACCAACACAGGCCGTTATGTATTTAGGGGCATTGATTGATGGTAAAAGGAGGGCGTATACCCAAATTGTAAAATCGCCGAGTTATTTTGATAGTTTCGCCAATCTGATTGGCTGTCAAGCAAACTGCAAACTTGATGTTATAGTCGCGCTCGCGGGGGATGGCTGATCACATGAAAGGCGAACTTATCACATGGAAAGGGTAAATACGAAATCCCACCTATTCCAACCAGGTCACTTGAGCAAGTATTCCCGCTCATTGCCGCGCAATTATCATTTCGCGAAAGGATGCGTTACAGCTGGAACGTATGCGGTTAGGCGACAACCGCCAAATTCAGAGAGCACTTTTCATGAGTATAGAGCAAAACCGTGGTAGCCCGATTTTGCACAAAAGAACCAAGGCATTAAACTTACAAAGATGGTAAATCTTGATAAATTGTTTAATTAGTTTTCAGATAAAATGGGTCATCAGCGAAAATTTATTGTTGAAAATTATAGAGTTATAGTTATAGCCTTGGTTTCTTTGAGAGAGTTTTCACAGCCACCTTTTTGCTACAAGCTCATAGAAATGATCTCTACGTTAGCACTTGTTAGTTTACGACCAACTTTGTCACATTTTTCACTTGTAAAAAGGCACTGACGAGCCTTTACAATGATTCACTTGAAAGCGAATAATTTACATTCATTGACTATCAATTACTACAATCATAATACTGAACATGTATGCTACCGATTGAATATACATTGGTTTTTAACATCTAGTTAACTTGTACCCATTTCATCAGAAAAGAGACGAAAAACTTTTGTAAAAAATTGCCGTTTTCGTAGAATATTTTGTCAAAAAATGCTGTTTTCGTAGGTTATAGCCTTTGTCTTTTTTGCGAAAATTGACTGACACGTTCTTGCTCTAAAGACGTGCAAAATGATCTCTACAGTTACATTGATTTGTGTATGCTTTAAATATGACAGAATTTAATCCATTTCATCTAAAAACAGACGAAATAACGTATTCAAAAATTTCAATTTTCATAAAGTTATTTCATAAGGTTAAGATTTAGGGTATAAACTCCTCAATTTAGGTACCTCGATGTTTAGAGATAGAGTTCCAACATGGCACCCCGGTAATGGTTGCTGACAAACACCTTGCTGTGCTGTGCAAGGGACTTGTGACCTGTAAACAATGCCAAGCAAAGAAAATCCTCAATGTTCGTTGCTTTTTTGAACTCATTACATTATAATGTCTTTCTTCGATACGGTCGAAATGCTTTCTAAGATGTTCAAAATATTTTCAACGACTTTTTATTTCTCTGTTGCATTATGAGAAGGGGGGAATTATGTCTCGTACATAAAGATATTCTGCGTTTGACATCAACAAAGATTTGTGAATTTAACAGCAAAGACTTGGAGTTTCAATTTTTCCGATGCTTTCTAAATACATTTAGAACACTCAAAATCAGCTGGAATAAAAAATTCTTCATTAAAAGGATTCAGCCTTGAACTCGTTATCTTGGGATGATTTCCATGAGCTTCTTTTGTCTTCCATGAGATGCGAGGATGGCTCAGTGGTTAGGGGCTCGTGGTCCGTGACTCGAATCATTGGCTTGACCAAACTTGCACATAGAATGGGTAGAGTCGAAAGCTCTCTGTAATTCCAGGCACAAGCAATCACGAGATGTCATCACATCAAGAGGAAGGACCAGGCCACTGTACAATATGCATAAAGTTTCTCAGTGTCCTTAAACCTACCTTCGGGTGCTAGAAAGATATTAAATACTTTGCCGTCTTTTTAAACATTTTATAAATTTTTAAAATTTAGCAGTCGTTTACTCTGCTATTTCGAAAAAGTGCCAAGTTTTCTTTTTTACACCTTGAGTTGCCATTTATTATTATTAAAGAGCTAATGAAGCTGGCACTAAACATTGATAAAATGGCCCAGTGATACACGGTGCTAACAAGTTGTCCTGGATTCGTTTTGAGATGAAATGTGTAATAAGTCCACAAGATAGACTAAGAGTTGTATGGAAAGTAGCAAATGAAGTAACCCACAATGACAATCCAAATTGTTTTGACAGCAGAAAGCGTCGTACTTTGATCACGATCGGAAACAGCCTCGGCACGATTGCTTTGGTTAAGCTGTAAGACAACGGTTGTCTGGTGCCTCCTAATAGCACTGAGTGTCTTTCCATTGATCAATGCAACAAGGAGCATTCCCGAAATGTTGACCATGATAAATGCCACGTGTAGATAGAATGAAGAGAATGTGACAAGCAACATACCAAGGCAAATAGCAAGCACGCCAGGTGTGATGACCAATGCCATCATAAGGCGAGTGTTCATCAATGCATTGTAACGAATTGGCCTTGTAGCGTGAAGTCACCGATCAATTGATACGCAAATGAACATCGCAAAGGAATCATACTCTAAACAGAAAGTGATGAGTACTTGTATGTTGCCCGAAATGCATTCCCTTTCTTTCCAGTGATCCAAAAGATGCCGAAAATCGGAGGTATAAAAATGCCCAAGCACAAATCTGTGATCGCCATAATGAGAATCAGCTTGATCGAAAATATCCGTTGCTGTCTTGATCGGGAAGGTCCAAAAAACAGGTATTTGAGTATTTGAAATGATATTGAGAACGACAAATAGAAAGGACAAGCATCCGCAGATAGTTGTGGCCACATTGCGGTCGCTGCTTGGAACCAGTGATAGGCAGTGAGGCAAAGTGCCGTTGATTTTGACTGAATGGCCTTCCTCCCAATTCTCCCAGTTGACCATATTGCAGAAGCCTTCCTGGGACTCGAACAGCCAGCATGTGTCTGTTAGCTTAAGTGAGTCAGGGTCACCTGCCTGCATTCAATTATTACTAGATTTATCAAATCTGGCAAACAGAAAAGTTCTGTTTCCAATAAACGAAAGCATCTGTTGATCTCTGCGTTGAAAGTGCAGCTGTAGGTAAAGTTTCTGAATTATCTTTGATGCACAGGCTTTTAGAGAAAGAAAGATTCATGTGCACTCTTAGTAAAGCAAGATATATGTGATATTTGTTTGGCGCATTGCTAAATGAATGTACTTTCAAGGCAACATTGATCATGATATCTTTGATATACTCTCTTCATCGCTTGGTCGCCATGCGGCTCAAAAAACAGCCATTCAATTCTTGAAGAATAAATTTGTTATGGAGAATCATTTTCTCGATCAGATTCAAGTGTTTTGCGATTGAAAAAAGCCAGATACGTTTGGTTGCATGTTATTTTATTTATCAACATGGTATTTTCACTCCTTCCGCCTTCCTGTTGCATCTATAATTGTTCCAAGAAGCAGCATCCCAATTCAATGTAATGCAATATCAATGCAAGATCATAAAGAACGGGAAACAGTGAAATGGAAGTCCGTTGATTACATTTGCAGCTTAGAATATATCTCGAACAACAAATATTACCACAAAAAGCCTTGAATAGATATCAGAATCAACGAATCCATGTGCACCGGAGCTGCAGGGGCAGTGAAGACGTAGGCCCTTTCTGAAGAATCAGTGTATATATGTAATGGTAATGTTTTAACAAGAGGTTTTCAAGGAACGGATTCAGACAGCGATCATTTTAATGCTTTACTGACAAAGAAATTTTTAAACACCCTTTCTAGTTCCTTCTTGGCCAGGCATTAATTTAAGGAATTTTCATCACTGCACAAAACAGCGTAAATCGCAGATTTTCGGGGCCAAATTGGGTGTGGTTAGGAGTGTGGCTAAGATTTGACTTGTCCTTTCTTGGAGAGACAAAAATGTATGACATTATTTTTTTCAACACTTTCAGTGTAATTTAGCCTAACTACAGTCACCACTGATTATATGTATACATCTGACCAGAACATATCAAACGTGATCAAAATAAAACAGAGTAGCAAACCTGATAATAGGGAAGTTTTTCTTCATTTCCACCCTATGGAGTCAATATAGTATTTCTTGGGAATGGGGGAAATGAAATGGAATTCAAGTTATCGCGTTTATAAGTTATTGATTGATCCTTTTCAGGCAGATTAACTGTTTCTAGCTGTTTCTTTTCATAAAAAGCTGTCTTTTAGAGACTAGATCTCTAATCTTGTTGAACATTTCAATCTGTCTAAGAACTATCCAAAACATAGCCTTACTATATTTTAAACATTCTTTCATATGATATGAGGTTTGTCTTCTTTAACTGAATAATACAAATCTGTAACATCTACTAATCTTTTAAAACTATGCCTGGCTAACTTTATGAACACCCAAACCAAAAAGGTCCTTATCCATATATAAAACAAAAGTAGAAATGGTATTCACTCCATTTATTGTGGTGTATTATGTTTCATACAAAACAAAGAGAAAGCAGACCATTTGATTGTGGTAATGGCATTGGGTCTTTTTCGCCGTGCAATGCAAAAATGGGGGGGGGGGGACTCCAATTTTAAGCAGTTTTGCATACTCATTTCCATTCATTAACACCCCCTAATTATGTATTCCATGCAAAATTCCTTTTGAACGCCCCCAAATTCAAACATAATTTCGGAAAATCTAAGCATTTAAATCTATTTAACTTCCCCATTTGTTTGGTTATCATATAACCATTTATAATTCGTTTGGTTATCATATAGTCTAGAAAATGGCCAATGAAACCTAACAGCAAGCACTGATGCATCTAATTGAAATATCGTTGAACAAAGGGATGCGCAAACTCGTGCTGAGTTGGCTGAGTCTTGTTGCCACGTCTTATAACTAGCATACGGACTTTCAAATTCAAAGTCGTTATAAAGTGCGTTTGTGACCAACTGTATACTATTTATATTGTTATTTGTTAAAGTTGGTTTAAGTTGAGTTCCACTTGCAGCTTGATTACATTATCTCATTTGATTCTCAATGATGGTTTGTATTCATTTGTCTTTATCCTGAAAACATCCAACTCACATGCACATTTTTAAATTCATCACTGCACATTTTTAAATTCATCACTGCACATTTTTAAATTCATCACTGCACATTTTTAAATTCATCACTGCACATTTTTAAATTCATCACTGCACATTTTTAAATTCATCACTGCACATTTTTAAATTCATCACTGCACATTTTAAATTCATCACTGCACGTTTCAATTCATCACTGCACAAATTGTCATCACTGCACTTTAAATAATCCTTGTATTTGGCCCTAACAAATTCCTCGTTACAGCCAAGTATTTAATTCACGTAAAGGTTACTCGGTTACTCGCCACCAGACACGTAGTAAACAATGTAACCTCGTTTGTGTATTTGATTGTGTGTTTGTATGGCGGGAAGTAGTGTGTAGTCAAATCCAGAGTTTTTAGTTGTTACAAGCATTACCGAGATCGATTGAATACTTCCCAACCTCAAACTTCTAAATCAGGTGACGTAAATTAACAGTCAATTCGCATTATATAATTGTCTTTACTGTGCTTTCCTAATTTTATCGAATCCCTTGACTGAAATTTCCATTTCCAACTCCATACTTTGGCCTGTCAGTGGGTAGTCATTTTTACTCTTGCGTACCGTTCCGGCGGGGGACTTTTGACAGTGGTGTCAAAATTTGTATTGTTACTTTTCGGGTACAACCTGAACATGCCTTCTAGAAAAATATCAAGAAGAACCAAACTATTTTCTTTTAAAAAAATTCATGTAAATTCGTTGATAAAACCGCTTTCTTTGTTTTGAGGGAAACATATTTGTTTTTTGGTGTAAAATGCAAATTTATTTGGTAGATTCTATATCTTAAAACAATAGATGAAACATATGTTTTACAAGTTACTAAGGAATGGGATGTGATCAGGGAGTAAAGTAATGAAATAGGAATGAAATGTTCAGTCAGTTGATTTCTGTCTCAAATCTTCCCTAAAGTTCAGTGAAGAGTTTACTGCTAAAGTAAAGCTTCAGCTTCTAATAGAAATGGGGCATTTCCATCATGGTAGCATAAACTGTTTTATTTTCAAGGATGGTGAAAGCATTGAAATTCAAGAGCAACAAAATACAATCTGCTCTAATTATTGAACAATTGATGGGAAATTGAGGAAGATGTTAAAAGTGGAATATAGCAAATGTTTCCCCATCAAATTGGCTCTTATTTTGTGCATACTTAAAGTGATTAATTTTTTGTCAAGCGTAATAGAAAATAAACCATCAAATGGTGTATACATGTATTGTAATAACAATTACCTAATCATAATGATGATGATAATAACTAATAATGATTACAATCACCAACTGCTTTATCTCTTCTGCTGCTTATTCATAAGATTCCCTGCCTAAATATACTTTAACTTGTTTAACTGAGTGCAAATGTTTTCTGATATTAAGGGATTTAATGGCTTGGAGTTAAAAAGGACAGTGACACCTTTCCACTATTGCTTATGTATATTTCCTATTTGACACATGCAGTTTTGCACAAGGAAGATCATGCTCATGATATTAACACCTCATAAAGTTACCACAATACAATAAAAAATTTCCTCTTTGATATACTATTCAAGTTATGCTTTAACTAAGGTAATGAGCAGAAGGTTTATTTCTAGCTTTAGAAATAGCTGGACAGGAAGAATGATTCAATGACACTATTCCTTTTATTTACCAGTTGGAATAGAGGAATGAATTATGCTGAAAAATCTAATGATCAAAGAACTCTTGCTACTTACAATAACTTTTAATAACTATTCACATTGAAATGTATATTTTCATAAACAATTATGAGTTTCAAGTGATGCATATTTTATTGATTAGAGCAAGTCTTCTGGTTTGTTTGCATTCCTGGTGATGTGTTTCTAGCACAGTGCTAGCCTTCTATCCCTGTTCCTCTGATTATTATTGACATTCTCTCTTCATTTTGCTCAGTGCATTTCTCTAACATCGTTGGTAAATCTTGAGAATGGCTAGAATGAATCTGAATCTCATTCCAAAAGGAAGCCCAGCATTCGGTAATACAAACCATCCTGTTTATGTATGCCTTCACAAGAAGGACATCCCTAGATAGTCCCTTATTACTAAGTGGCTTTGCACTCCCATTGTCAAGCATTTGGTGTTGAGCGAGGAGTTGAAAGACTTATTCAGTAAACCTACTTGGACTATAGCTCGACTTTGACTGGGTATGACCTCCTTTCCAATACACTGATTTGCTCTAATATACATCGGTAGCTTTATTCCCGCTTCAGCCATTTGTAACTGCTGTTTTCCGAAAGAGCAATGAAACAGCTCTCCGGCATCTCGCGTTGCCGTAGATTATAATAATAGAATCGATGACCGTTGAGCAAATACCAAGAAGGCGCTCAGTGTTGCCAGCAGTTTTAGCATCTCGCTTGGCTGACGATTGAGTTGCAACACGTAGAATTTTCGAACAGGGTAAATGACATTGTAAGGGATGTAGCAGATGAACATAGATGCTAGCACCAAGCGGATGGTTTTGATAGCAGAAAGTTTCACTCTGAATGCATTAACGTCACGTAATCTCTTGCACTTGCGCTCCGGGTCGTTTTTCTCGCTGTTGTCCTCCGGTTGTTTCTATTGCTGTTTCCTCCGGATCGTTGTTATTGCAGTTGTTCTCCGATCGTTTTTATTGCTGTTGTGCTCCGAGTCGTTTTTATTGCTGTTGCTATCCGGATCGTTTTTATTGCTGTTCCGCTCCGAGCCATTTGTCTTGCTGTTGTTGGGTAGCATTGGGTACCAGTCTGGTGCTGTTTAAGTCGTCTATACATAACAACATATAAAATAGACAAGACAGAAAAAACCAGGGAATTACAAACGGAAATAGCCAGGAACAGCCAAAATATGGGAATCATGTATAGTACTGCTATTCCAGATGCATTTATAAGGCAGAACACAACAAGGATTGCCAGACGATGATTTTTATGTCCCATTGGAACAGATTCGACCTGGTAACGTGAATAACGATCTACTGCTATGCAGATTAATTTGGATCGAAGTGTAGATGAAGATGTAGCTCAATAAGGTGAATGCATTTATCACATGTTGGTCCACTGATGCTCCTGGTACACGACTTATGGCCAATGCTGGTAACACGAACATGCCCTGGCACAAGTCGGATATGCACATTAGTACTATCAGCTTGTTAGAGGCGTTTTTGGAGCTGCCTTGATTTGCATAAACCATAGATCAGCAATGAGTTTGCTGCTACGCTCAGAGGTGAAAGCAGCAAAATGCTGGTACAGAAAAATATTCCGCGTATGATCTCTGCATCCTTTTGCAAATCACACAAACTTGACTGCACTGCTGCGTCTCGAGGTTTTAAACTCAGTCTCCGAATCGATGTTTTACTGCCACTTAATTGGATAAAGCACGTCTTTGAGATGCGTTTGTAAGATTTTGATCGCTTTTTGTTATTTACATCACGATAGTAGCGTTATTTTTACTCGAGTGTTCGTTTAGTGGTTACCTTCGCTTCAAACGATGCGTTTTATCATTTAATAAATCTATTTTTAACTTTGGTCGATTTCCTGTTTAGTTTGCCAAATTTATTAGATGCAATGCGCTTTACACCTGTCATCAGAATTTGATCCGCTTTTTAAACCTTTATAAAGCACAGAGCAATCACTGGCCATTTTTATTCAATCGCATATTCAAATATTTTTCTTTTCAGGGATTTCAGGGTCTTGCTTCAATAGCGGGTGCAGAAGTTCCTTGTTGGAAATTTAATAAAATTTTACCGATTTAATAAAAAAATTATTAAAAATTGCCTTCTTTGCAAGGTTTATTAAAATTGTTTTTTTAAACGAATTTAGGCTATCAACTTTACATTCCAAGCTCATAGTGATGATCTCTACGGTAGCTTTTGCTGGTGTGTCCTCTTTTTTAATATCGACTTCGTCATATATTTCTAAAAGGGCTCGACGTTTTATACAGCTACTGCACTTGTTAAAAGGAACTGTCCAGCCTTT